>JAJIZL010123213.1:419656-431651 GCA_023969395.1 Amblyomma maculatum
GGTATTATAAAGGTGCCTAAACGCGCAAGTTTTAAATTAGAAGCTTGGTATAAACATGAAATCTCATCTTTCGTTCCGTCTTGGTGAGCAAAAATTATACTCAAGCACGGATGTTGCCTCCGCACATAATTTGCGTGACAGAGCCAAGGGACTTGGGGAGTTCAGCGCGCGCGTACGAACTTACAGCATGACGAGGCTATGGTGACAATATGCCTTTCAGCCGTTGCATGGCCGCACTCGAGCGGCGGTGGCGGTAGGCGGCGACGCTCTAATCCGGCCATGGCTACTTATGGCCTCCAAGATTGCCGCGCGCAGAGGTGTGATCTCGGAGGCTATAGGCCGTTGGTGCTAGTTTTTGTCACCGACGCTAGATGATGCGATATGTAATGCGCTGGGGATTTAAACACATTTCTGCTGCGGGAAATTCAATCGATGGAAAAATTGCATTTTTTGTTCTTTTTCCACCTTCTTTATGCATTTTTTGCCCTTTTAATGCAAAAAACTGCTTCATTATAAGAGATCTAGCGTCAAAGTTTGAATTTTTTGTTTCGTATACGGAAAGAACTCCCATAGAAATAAAGCATAGGCCTACCAAACTTTGATTTTAGTTTTGTTTTATTTGATTATTTGTTATATCTGCATTCGTTATAGTCAATTTCGACTGTACACCAAAAATACTGTAGATGAAAAATTTCTGTGCAAACATAAACAGGGTACTGTAAGACTATTGTTCATGCTTTTTACAACAGGATGTGCAACGATGGTCAAATAAAACCAAACAAGCCACCTTATTCTCACATCTTCAAGGAACTTGCACAAGTTAGCTTGGTTAGAACCCCGCTATAGTAAACTTGGATATCGTAAAATGAAACTGAAGTCCCAGTTGATCTTCCATAGACGACTGTACATTTTTCTCCCATTTTAAGGCATTTTTGGTAAAAATTGGTTATGTAAAGTGTGCCTGACCGTTGTGACGACTTCCCATGAAATGGCATTGCTGCACGCACGCTACCTAGAATTGCAAGGCAATATATATATTTTTTTTTTTTTTAAAGGAAGAAAGGTAGTAACAGCGAGTGTTCTAACATCTTGAGGTAACAGTGCGGAACGTGGACGGGAGCACAAGATTAGAAGACTACGCAACGAGCGCTGCTGTTCTAAGTGGCTTTACCACCAGACTTAGCAGCACATATGAGAAGCCAACTTTATGGCGACCTTGGTGTCGTGAGGGAAAGCATGCAGCGCATAGGCGAAAGGAAAGGATAGGCTGTCTAGAAACATAGAAAGAAGACTGCGCATTCTGTTCAGAAAGTATGATAAAAGTGCAGTGAGAAATAGGGAAGAAACGGGCAAACATTCAAAGCATGAGACAGCGATGGCAAAAACTGGTGGCGCGGCGTGTGTGGTTTTGAGGGTGCCTAACTGCTGCACGCATTTCTCATCTATTGCCTTTTAAAAGACAGAAACAGCAGAAGATGACGTCATGTTCATGCAAGGCTTCGGTTTTCACATGAAATCAAACTCAGTTGCACTCATAGCCACGTTGCCTTCATATTGAGAGGTGCTTCCACAAGATGTAAATAAAAAAATCTTATAACTGAAAAAAAATTGCACAAGGAGACAGCAAGAGAGAGATGAAAGCCATTTTAAGTTTTCTTTTTTCATAAAACAATAAGATGTGTTCATTAAATAGCCATTTAATTACCAGGCAGCATCTTCAGGACCATGTCATCACCGACAACTGATATATTAAAGACCCTGATAGAGTAATTATTTTTGCCAGTCCCAGTGACTTAAAGGGGTTGTACATGGAAGTGGCATACTCTAGTTTGGACTGGACAGGTGTCTTATCAAAGAATGTTCTTCGTGGAACTGAGTCCTTACTGTAATTATTTTGTCGATACCTGAGCATGCGGTTAGCAATGCAAATTATTGGCATGAGTATGCAGTTTCCATGGTAGCATTGAGGTTACAGGTTACACGTAGACCGAAGTACCAATATGATATGGCTTAGAGTTCAGTGCCATTCAGATGGTACTTTGGTGGATGCACGCCGTGATGTCATACATGCATTAATTTGCATTTGTTAGTGTTACTCTTCACCAGAGGTGGGCATTTGACCTCAAAAACCTCGACCTCACCTCAAACAAAAAATATCTGGCGACCTCACTCAACCTCAACCTCATCAATTGAGGTTGAGGTCCCCCAGGCGACCTCACCTCACTTTTCAGGTGACCATTGGCGACCTCACTCGACCTCACCTCAAACTCAAAATGTGAGGTTGAGGTCAGGCGCTCGACCTCAAAAAAAAGGAATCATTAAATTAAACCGTAACTTAAAGCAAATATACATTTCTCGGTAATCCGGGGGTATATTTAGACTAGCCAGAATTTTGTCGTATGAAGGCTGTATTTTACTCCTAATTTTATACTACAATTAATATCCTGGATGAAAGCAGAGAAACTCTGGACACTACATGTCCAACTCTACACTAAAGTGGCAATCCTCTCCCCCTCCTCGCCTACCCTTTTGTGGTCGGTTTCAATCTAAGGCCTACATGGGTACCACGTTACTACGCATAGGCCCATAATGCAATACAAAGAGTTTATCCCATCTGACCCACGTGAATAAGATTCGCATTAGAAATAAAACAAACCAGTTCTTACTATAAACTGAAAAGACAAATGCTGTTGACCCTAGTGACGACGACAACAATGACGATATGCTCTTTTTCTTTTCTTGCCACATAGCGCTAAACAGACAGAGACACAGCGAGACCCACGGGACGGGCGCTTTTTTTTATCGCCCGTCCCGAATGTCTGGCTGTGTCTCTGTCTGTTTAGCGCTATGAGGCAAGAAAACCGACACCAACGCGCCCAAGCTTTCATCCTTGCTCTTTTTCTTAATTCGAAAAAAAAATTGATGATTGCCGAGCTTTTTTTTACTACACTGTACATTGTTTTGCGACAGAATACATTAATTTAAGAAAAAAATAGGAATACAGTCGTGCCTCGTTAGTACGGAAGCTTTGGTTTCCGACCAAAACTGTCCATAAAGCGAGTCATCCATAATAACGAGTCATGAATAAAAATGAAAAGTATATAATTGAGAAAACTTTATAATTAATGGCTGCTGTGTTAATTAATTTGGGTATATAAACACAGCCTAGATGTCGATGCTACCCTCTTCTCTATGAATCCGTCGACCCGAAACGTCATGTCTGTTCTTAAACCTTGTCAGCCATCCTCTTGAGTAGCTGAAGTCAGTAACGCCTAGACAGAGCGTAGAATAATATTTCTCAGTAAACATCCCCCTGTTTTACTGAACAAAAATTCCGTAAGTCATCACAGGTAAAACCTATCAAGACGGAGGAGAAGAAGCACCCATAATGTTGCCGAGGCAGCGAGCCTTCTCTTGAAGCATTTCGTCGCTCACGACAGCACCATTCGCGTGCACATTCCCGAACCACATTAACAAGACTGACTCCATTTCTTCGAACTGTGCTGGGCGCTGTCGGACTGTGGCTTAAGCTGTGATGCCGACGTTGAGCCATTTATCGGAGTCCTGTAGTATATATAGATGGTATACCGTCGACCTGGCGAGGCTGAGGCCTAGTTGAACTTGGGTCCAGTTTTTCACGGCTTGGATTGACTGAGATGGCTTTTGCCGCTTGTATTCACAGTTTTCCTGCTTCACGCCTAAGTTCAGCTCCATTCTTTTGCGTTTAACTCCCACCATGCCAAAAGTCAGACTAAAGTTGAGAGTTACAGGCTCCTGCTTCTTTGCACTCTTTTTCCCTAATTAACCTCCCTGACTTTCCGTTCTTCTGATTCTCTTTCTTGCCTTGTACTGTTTCTGTAAGGAAGCGAGGGAGTCAAGTTGGCAGGCTACTATACAGAGGGCTATCAAACAGCCCTTTCCTGTGCCGTTTGTATGTGTTCCTATGAAACAAACACTGCAAGCTGAAGTACAGTTTAGAACGATGGCTAGCCGACTACGAAGAGCTCAGACCTTGTCAAGGCCGCATTGTTGACTGAAGGCAAAGCCGACATGCGGATCGCTGTGGTGCAAAATGTGGTAGTTAAGCAGCGCAACAGTGACGAAAACCAGGAGCATGAGAAGGAAGGGCGTCCAGGACGGGACGCCCGGTCCTGGTTGCGTGGTCGTCGCGTTTCTTTTGTAGCTCTACTTCGTGAGTGTGTCTTAACCCTGACCGAAAAGCGTTAACGGCTTCATGGAACACACTTTGTGTTCTGGGATAAAAAAGCTTCAGTTCCCACCCCCAATTTTGGCGCTTGTCTTTCTTCTTATTATTTCTTTCTTACGCTTTTACCGGCCTCTCTTCTGTTCATGTTCCACAGAATTTATTGCGACCACATGTTGCCGACTGTGGCCTCTAGTTGCGGCACTGCCGCTGCACCCAGAAACATACATGGCAGTAATTGTAGTAATGAAATTACTGTAATTTAATTACTTTTTTGGGTAATTTGTAATGTAATAAATTACTTTTTCGATTTGGCAATTTAGTAATGTAATGAATTACTTTTTGGTAGTAATTTCGCATCAGAAGTAATTAATTCCTTGTGAAATTACTTTTACTAAAGTGCGCCACTACTCCTTCAATAGACAACGAAGTAGAGTGCCGTGAAAGAAGGAACGACGTGCGGTAAGCCGAAGCCAGCATAACAGATCAGCAAAAGGAGACAGAATTGAGCAGAACAGTGAGCCTGAGACCTCATGTGTAGCAGGGTCACTTAGTGCAGCTATCCCATGGCAACCATTCTCCTAGCAGCGGGGAACAAGGCGTGCAAGAGATGGTGCAAGAAGGCTGGTTTATAATAATTTATATAATTTGGCGGGAAGACGAAAGAATGTGTGTGCTTCGCGTCTGGAGAACACGTTGTTTTGTTTACTACTAAGTTTCTGCACGAATGGAAACTAGAAAGTAATTTAACAGTAATTGAATTACTCAGTAGAAGTAATTGTAATGTAATTTCATTACTTTTTGGGAGCAGTAATGAGTAATGTAATTTAACTACTTTTCTGCAATCTTCAGCAAAGTAATTAGTAATGTAATTTAATTCCTTTTCAAAAGTAATTTTGCCATGTATGCCCAGAAATCTCCCGGTTCCCTCCTTTTGGGGTCTTTCTTAGTTAGCTGACCCTCGGTTTGCTGTGTACGATCCCTGTCATCCACCCTCCTTTTCTCCTCCTCCTCCCTTCCTTTCCGCTCTTGCGCCCCCCCCCCCCCCCTACTCTCCTAAAACGACGACACGCCCGCTTTGGTTCTTTCCAACTCCACAGGACTCATTCAGGCATCCGACCGTATCGGCTGTCGCATAAGTTCCCGGCTTGCGCACCCGTCTTTAACTTGCGTTCGGGCTCCCCTGCTTTTTTCAAACGATGTCAAACGAGACAAAAATATATGGGTCGAATAGGCTGTGTGCATTCATCCCATCTCCATTGTTCAGAGAGCGAATTTCTATATTAACCAGACATAAATACATTGAAAAATCTTCGCCCCTAGAAAAACTGTCCATAATTCGGGTCCTCCATATTAACGGCGCACAATTTTTCCATAATAGCCACTCATGAAACGACTTGTGAAGACTAAATACCCAACAAAACAAACAAAAGAGGAAAAGACAGCAAAACACCGATAAATCATAAAGCTCGGCCAACGCCGAATAGAACTTCAAAAAATTTCGAAGAGGAATGCTCTTTATCTTATGAGGTCCCAACCGGCCACTCCTGGGCGTTAGTTTATAATGCTGTGATCGCGTGGCGTATTGCAAGAATTGGCGAAATTGCTTCTTCGAACACCACGCTTACATTAAAAAATTACACGGGTCGGAACTGCTAGGAAAAAGGGTTAAACGTGAACCACTTTGCTGTCGCGAACATTGGCTCGCCCGTCAAATTTCGCTGGAGCAAAATGTCCAACTCCCACCCACCTAAAACACACACACGCACGCACGCGCACACACAATATAGATACTTGTACGTCCGAACCGAATACTGGATGCCATTTCGCCAACAATTCTGAGACGAGCTTTTTTGTGACGTATTCACTTGTTTTCCTTTCAAGACTGAACTAATAAATTGCACGGTGGTGTCTCCGAAGCTGCTTCGCCGCATGCACCGTAGGTGAATCTAGAGAAACCGTTTCCCCGTTAGTGTCGTATAGTTACAGCACATAAACGTAAAATAAAGACAAGAACAACAGAAAGGAGGCGAGCAAGCAGCCCGGAGGGACCGCACCCCCCGCTGTGCACGCGCTCCTCCCTTTGCTGTCCGTCTGTAGGCATCTGGTTTTGCTCATGCAGTGAATGCCGAACTGTCACCAATACACACCAAACGGCAGTGGCGTATGTGTGCCAGCTCCGCTTTCAGAGACTAGATCGCGCTTTCCAATGCTTGCCAAAGAAAAAGAAAAAAACTAAATGACCGTGCGGGTAAGCGGAAGGAGGGTTGTGCTATGGGCCTCTGAAAAGATGCCAAAGAAAGAGCCTAATGTGAGGGAAGAAGCCTGTTCTCGTTTCGGCAGTGTACGAACCTAATTGACATACAAGAAAATATATATAAATAAATACCATGTTGACGAAAGTAATAACAAATATCGCACACTAAAAACAGAAGAGAACTGTGCTTCCCAGAGCGTATAGAAGGTTTGGGACATCGACTTAATACTGCATTCCTCAGTGCTAGTATGTAATTGGCTTCGTATCACGTACATCTAAATTTATTTTTAAAGAAAAAAAACAAATATCTGAAAAAATTATTCCGACATCTGGCTACAAAAATGTTCATCCGATTGATTTGTCCGTCTCGAGGAGACGGCAGCACAAAAGAGACACGTTCAGTTCGCCACACCAATTCGTCCGTCTAGACACCAAAATGTCGAGCCGGAAACAATCTCAATACTTTCTAGCTCATAAAAACGTGTAGGAGAACGCTTTTCTCTCTTTTTTTTTTGTGCCTGAATAAGAGATTTCAAGAGAAACCTGATATTATGAAGTTAAGAATCCCTTACTCTCCTCCTTCCTCCTGCATTGCTTGATTTCACTAGAATTTGAGAGAGAAATAAAGGGCCTCAGCGGAGCGAAATCATTTTTTTTTTTTCATTGCGCTTTACTGCATACAAGCCCCATATATTTTTTTCTCTCTTCTATCTCGGCAAATGGTTAACATGCGCAGGCTTCTTTCCTGTATACCAGTTGCATCTTATAAGCTGTGCCGTCCGTTTCATCCTGTTGCATGTTTTACCGCTACACTAGCACCTACATCCCATTGCAGTTGTTCGGGGCCACCTGTGAATCTGTTAGAAGAAACAAGCAGCACAAGACCAAAGAGAGGTTGTTCTGGAGAATACAAGAATATACATTTACAGGACCGGAATATAGAATGATGACGTACAATTCGAAAGGGAGGACTTCGATAAAATGCTCAGATGGTATTGTGCCGGTTTTTCTGGTTTGTTCATGTTTTTTTTTATCTGTCAGTATCACGTCCCTTAAAAATTTCACTGCACCATTTTCTGTTAAGTTTCCGTTAATGTACAGCGGAGTCCTTTATCGAATGTAAGGCAGCAGCCGTGACGTTAGCGCCTGGAAACGGGCATGCACAAGACACAGTTCTGCTCCGCGCCGTCTGCGCAAAGACAATTTGCTTCGCTTTTTAGTTTGCTGGTTTCTTTGCGACATCCGACAAAAGCACCGCAGGTCAACGTAAGTTATGGGCTTTGCGCGCTTCTGGGTGTTTGAGCCTGCGGCAATCATCGGCACAAACAAGTCAGAGGAAACGGGGGTGGCGGGCGGGGGGCATGAGGATTTCGTGAAGTAAAAAAAAGAAATATCTCCTTCCAAGTAGACCAGAGGGAAGCGTCCTCGGCCTGCGGACATTACGGTGGAATGCCGAAAGCTGGGCAGGGGCAGCGACATCCGGTCATCTGATTGGGGTAACCAAACACCGAGAGTCAGCGGGCACACCGCGGCAGTACGCTCGAGCTCCGCGTCAAAAGGGGCGTTCTTCGAAGAAAGCCGCGGCAACAGCAAAAAGCCTGGACCTCACTCAACCTCAAACTCACGCGTGAGGTCGAGGTCCAATTTCGTGACCTCACTCAAACAATTTCGAGCTGTCACCGACCTCACCTCAACCTCACCTCACTCCGTGAGGTTGAGGTCATTTTGAGGTTGAGGTCGACCTCATGAGGGCGAAACCTCATGAGGTTGCCCACCTCTGCTCTTCACTTGCCACATTTTGCACCGGTTAACAGTAGCTGTGTTTACATGAATTAAACAACTAGCGCGTTGTATTGCATTTTGTAGCGCATCATGGTAATGTGATGTGCTAGCAGTTACATGTAGTGCATCATTTATGGCGCAGTGGTGGCGTCGGCACACGGTGGGGCAGTTAAAAAGAAGGTGGCACTTCCGTCATAACAGGTTCTTACTTTTTTTTTGTTTGTGCTCTCTGGCTGGCCGTCATCTGCTGTGTAGAGGAGGATGGTGAGGAAAAGTGAAGAGGGAAGCGATAGCCAGAAAGGGGGGGGGGGCTAAGTCGAAGCGACGGTTTCCTGTTCTGATGCATGGCGAGGGCACCCCACGTGCGCTAATGGCCTTCCTAAGGCGATATGGCCGAGTTTACATGCATGAGGAAAGTTCTCAATCCAGCCCTGCTCAGCGCATTGATGCGACGCACTAGAAACAGGTTGCAATGCAATGTGCCAGTGTTTGCATTCATGTAGGCACAGCTAGTTTAAGGCCCCACTGCTGTGGCGCGGTGGTTAAAATACCCGACTACTGTGCCGAAGTACCCGAGTTCAAACTCTACCGCCACCAGCTGTGTTGCGATGGAGGCAAAACGGAGAGGCGTCCATGGCTGTGCTATGTCAGTGCACATTAAAGATCCCCTAGTGGTTACAATTACTGAAATCACTCCGTAACTCTCCACTACAGCACCTCATTCTTTCTGCTTTCACTCTTACCTTCATTCCTTCCCTTATGGCGCGGTTCAGGTCTCCATGGAGAAAGTGTGACAGATACTGTGACCTTCCTTTCCTGTAAACTAATCATCATTAATATTATTAATGTCAGCTTATTTGAGGCTACATGCCCAAGCAGAGGAAAGTAGTATACCTTGTCCAGATTGTGCAGGCTAATTTAAGCACAATCCAATGGGCTCTGAAATTTGGCAATGCGTTTGAGCCATAGGGGCTGCGTGCTAACGGGACCATCAAGTCTAAGCAGTTGTCGCGCACAAGTCCAAACAAATTGTCCATGTGGGTGTGGTTAGGGCTAATGTTAATTTGCATGTCGAATGTCCCTCACCTGCATGTTTGATTGCCTTAACCTTGGTATGTTTTCATCCTCATTTCAGTCCATTGCAATATGGGAAAGAGTGTGCCAGTGCTTTGAGGAAATGTGCCGTCTTGAAGAGGGAGCCACACCAACCAAGGAGCAGTTGGCGACTGATGCTAGCACCAATGTGCACTGTGCACCTGCAGGGGACTCCACAGACAGTGCTGTGCATTGAGAAAGGGAAGCCCTCCGATTACCTGGTGCCACTTTATTGTTTTTATATATTTGTTCAGACTTTTTCTGTTGCATGCTGTCATTGAAGTCCCTCTTATGCTGTCTGTCCTGTGTTTAATAAAATAAACAAGTTGTGTACAGTCACCTTTGTACATTACCACCAAGGAGATGTCATATGCCTCTGGTTAAGCAAGAAGGCATTTGCGAGTTGCCCGTGATTTCATGCTTGATTTAATTACTGGCTCATAAAGAAATCTCGATTGCGTTCCCTGCTTCATTGCTTTTTCCCTGACTGTCGCTGCAACACCAGTTGTGGAAATAAACCTTCAAACCTTCGAACACTTGCTTTTGAACTGTGAACAGAGTCTAGATGTAGAAAGTTGGGAAAACTGCTTGAGACAAAAGGTGAAGAGGTAGTGCCATGTCACTGGGTGAATGGTGCCTGATACTGTGTGTCACTACTCCACCTCTTTGATCATATCCTAAGCCCCGTTTCGCTGTGGTGCTTCTTCTCTGTGATATGAGGGATATTTCTGTAAAACAATGTGAGAAACATACTTAATGAAAATGATAAGACTGACCACAGCCACAGAGACAAGTGCCATCTATGACCACTCCTAAATTTCACCTTAGTACTTGCCTATGGCTATGGCATAATCATCCTGGTGGCACAGTTATGATGCTAACTGGAAGCAGATAAGCTATGTAGTACAGCTTGATTTGAACTGCATCAACACCGTCATTCACGGGGCACGTAAAACAACATTTGTCAATCTAGTGAACATTTTGTAACTCACGTCAGTCGTTGACGAAACATGCAATACAGGGACACTAATACAAATAGAGTTTGGCCTGTAGCAATAGAAATACAAAGTTCTAACTTGCATAGGTATCACTGCCACCAAAAATAAGCGTGACAAGTCAGCAAACACTTACGTAGAGGTATTGCAGGTAAACCCCTTCATGGATCACTGCCTTGTCGTGGCGGAGGGGCTTGCGAAACTCGATGAAGTCGTGAGCTCTGCTGTGTAGGGCCACCCAAGATAGACAGGTCACGGCAGAGAGTTCTGACAAAATGTGATTCACTGGAGAAGGTAATGGCAACCCACTCCAGTATTTCCTGCCAAGAAAACCCTATGGCCAGTCACAATACCATTAATGATATGGCGCCGGAAGATGAGCCCCCCAGGTTGGAAGGCGTCCCATACGTTACTGGGGATGAACAAAGGGCGATTCCTAGTAGCTCCAGGACGAATGAAGCGGCTGGGCTAAAGCCAAAAGGACGCTCAGTTGTGGATGTGTCGGGAAGCGACCAGAAAGTCCGATGTTGCAAGGAGATGTATCACATAGCAACATAGAATGTAAGATCTATGACGCAAGGTAAACTGGATATCGTCAAGCGAGAAATGGACAGATTGAACATTGATATCGTGGGTATCAGCGAGCTCAAGTGGACCGGAATGGGAGAATTTAACTCCGGCGACCATTATGTCTTTTATTGTGGGCACGAATCCAAGAGAAGGAATGGGGTCGCTCTCATAGTAAACAGAAGAATGGGCAAAGCAGTGCTAGGGTACAACCCCAAAAACGACCGAATGATTTCACTTCGGATCCAAGGTCACCCTTTCAACATAACAGTTATCCAAGTCTATGCACCGACCACTACTGCTGAAGAAGCTGACGTTGAGAGATTTTATGCGGACCTACAATGCCTTTTAGACCGCACCCCATCATCAGACGTCGTTTTTCTCATAGGAGACTGGAATGCTAAGGTAGGGAGTGAAGAAATATCCGGAATTACAGGCAAGTTCGGTCTTGGTGAGCCAAATGAAGCTGGGCCGAGACTAGTAGAGTTTTGTCAAGAAAACAACCTGACCATAGCGAATACTCATTTTCAACAGCACAAGAGGCGCCTGTACACATGGACTTCGCCGGACGGTCTGTACAGGAATCAGATCGATTATATTATTTGCCGACAGAGATGGAGAAGCGCTATACAAGCAGTAAAAGCAAGGCCTGGGGCCGATTGTGGCACCGATCATCAGCTTCTTGTTGCCAAGATTAAGCTTCGATTGAGGAAAACGCAGAAAACTAGAAGGCCTTTCAGGTATAATCTGGATCAAGTTCCATTAAAATATGCTGTGGAAGTGAGGAATCGATTTCAAGAATTAGATGTAGAAGACAAAGAGCCCGAAGAGATGTGGACTGATGTTCGTGATATAATACAAGAAGTTGCTACTAAGGTAGTTCCAAAGCAAAAGAAATGCAAGAAAGCAAGCTGGTTATCTGAAGAGGCTTTGCAAATAGCTGAGGAAAGGAGGATGGCAAAAGTTATGGGGGAAAGAGAAAGATGCAAGGTTCTCAATGCGGATTTTCAGAAAATAGCAAGGAGAGATAAGAATGCCTTCCTGAACATACAGTGCCAAGCAGTTGAGGACAACAGCCAATTAAGGAACACAAGA
>JAJIZL010123213.1:431661-444227 GCA_023969395.1 Amblyomma maculatum
GGTCTGGACGAGTCTTCAGCTGGAGTGAAGATTGCTGGAAAACGTATCAACAACCTTAGATATGCGGATGATACCACTTTAATGGCAGAAAGTGAAGCGGAACTCAAGAGACTTCTGATGCGCGTACAAGAAGAGAGTGAGAAGTTTGGGCTTAAACTGAACATTAAAAAGACAAAGATCATGGCGTCTTGCCCTATCAAGTCCTGGAGCATCAAGGGACAAGAAGTGGAAGCTGTGACAGATTTTCTCTTCTTGGGCTCCAAGATTACCTTGGAAGGAGACTGCAGCCATGAAATTAGGAGACGCCTGCTTCTGGGAAAGAGAGCAATGGTTAGCCTTGACCGCCTAGTAAAGAGCAGAGACATTAGTCTGCCAACCAAGATCCGTATAACTCGTGCTATGGTCTTTCCAGTTGTGATGTGTGGATGCGAGAGTTGGACTGTGAAAAAGGCTGACCGCCGAAGAATTGACGCGTTTGAATTGTGGTGCTGGCGAAGACTCTTGAGAGTTCCTTGGACTGCCAGAAGATCAAATCAGTCAATATTGTCGACCATAAACCCTGACTGCTCATTGGAGGGTCAAATTCTAAAGTTAAAGCTCAGCTACTTTGGTCATCTGATGAGAAGAGAGGAGTCGCTGGAGAAAGATTTGATGTTGGGAAAGGTTGAGGGTCGCCGGAGAAGGGGTAGGCAGCGAACGCGATGGTTAGATGGCATACTCGAGGCACTGTAGATGAAGTTATGTGATGTTAGGAAGATAGTGAGAGACCGGAAAGCGTGGAGTGACATGGTCAATAGGGTCACGAAGAGTCTGACACGACTGAATGACTGAACTGAACTGAACTGAATTGCAGGTAAAATATGTGCATTGTCGCCAACTTTTGGGCATGGATTCCAGAGGCTACGCAGATCACCCTTTACCTTGAAACAATAGCAACATGTCCTATTAGGCAAAGACGTCATGGGTTCCAATCAGCCTTCAGGAAAATGTTTTTCTAATCTTAGCTGATAAATGCATTTTTTGCTGCAGGGCGAAGAAAGGGAGAAAAAACCAGAGAATCAATTTCCCTTCGGAAGAATGATTGGATGGTGCTTTCCCTGTGTCTCTTTAAAGGGATAATAAAAAAGAGTCAACAGCCACTGACAGATAGCAAAGCATATCATTCTTTTTTTTATTGGTGTTGGTTAAGAATGCAGCAATAATTAATCTTTGAGGTAATTAATCGGTTTGAAAGTAGAAGAAAAAATTGTAGAGGTTAAACTATCCATGCACCAAGTTTCACGAGCATTAGCCATCAGCCGCAGTTGCTGCTGCCGCTTCAGCCTTGGCTCGCTTCTGTGTGTGGTAAGCTTCTTAACAACAGGCTGCTCGGACTTCTCGTTCATGGTGTCAGGAGCCTGTCTGACATGACTGCGGTCTCTTATTGCCACCTGATAGTCGTCAATTTCATGAAGAAAATCAAACAGATTTCTTGTCGACATATCCTTCAAACCTCGGCACGGGCAAATTCAGCTGCAGCTGGTTATCGCGATACAAGGGAGTGAGCGCTAACGAAACTGGCTCGATGAAATCGGCGCGCCTTTAGCGAAGTGGTGTTATTGTATGGCTTATCTTCCTAGATTAAATAAAGGGGCTGCGCAGATGGGACTTCACAGTGACAACAGTGATCAGTGCACAGCGCAAGAGTGTTTTGCAGTGGGAACTTCATGAATGTGGAGATGTTTAAGAGTGTGTTGCAGTTTTACATGACACGAGGTCGGCTGCTGTGATAGCAGTGCTCTCATGCCTGGGTATGACGAAGACTGATGTTTGCTGCACAACACGAGATGAAAACTACGATGCTTGCTTCACAGCGTATGATGAAACAAAATGCGGCGCTAGGGAGCCTACATGTTGCGCCGCAGCGCCCGGCTTAGGGTGGTGCCATCCTTTGAAGGGGTACTTGCCGCTGTCCGCTAAAGACCAGTGTTGCCAGTTCAGCTAACGGCGCCATTTTGGTCCCCAACTGAACTCCCGCAGCCGGGCGCTCTGCATGCAGGAGAGAGTTGGTGCTCGTACAATGTGGCATTCAAATTTTTTTTGTTGCTCACTGCATGAAATTTTAGTTGCGCACTGCGGTGGATGTTAAGTGATAGCTTAACAGCTCGTTTGGTCGAAAAGCGTTGGCGTAGTAGTAATAATACTAATAGCAGTAGTAATAGTGTCTGCACAGTGTGTCGGAAATAATTGGGAGCTGTTAAAACTTCTACCATTGTAATTTGGGGTTCTAGTGATTGATGATTGATTGGTGTGTAATAAGTGATGACGCATAAGAAATGGTAATAATTGATGAATTACAAAATGAAAAATAAAAATTGAAAAATGGGGTTCAATGGTTCAAAATGCTCAATGTAAGCCAATGCTTGATGATGCTTATTAAGAAAATTTAGAATGCCTCATTCATCAAATAATCAATTGAAATAATTGAAAGGAAATGAAAATGGGAAAAGAGAATTCAAAGGTGTCAAAATGCTCAGAATGTAAAGTAAATGCTTGATATCCCAATTAATAAAGTTTGGAGCAGATAATGGGTCTATCAATTACCTGAAGTAAGTAAAAATTACAATTAGAAAACGAATTGAAAGATATCAATTCTCAGAATGAAAAACAAGCTTGATATGAGGATATTTAAGAAAATTTCAAAAGCATAATTGATCAGTTAAGCAATTGAAATAATTTAAGAAAATAAAAATTCGTAAATTTGGCTTCAAAAGTGTCAAAATGCTCAAAGCAAAAAGTGATGCTTGGTGTTGCTCATTAATCAACTTAAAGTGTATAGATCAATTAATTGAACTAGTTTTAAACTTGGAAAAGGGGGGATTCAGTCATAGCTTGTGACTTGCAGTCATAGTGCGAGGTAACATGACTACGCTTTTTACAAAGTAGCATATACTGCAAGTGTGGAGTCTGCAAAACCATTACCTGTAATCATGACTGGTAGTCTTAATTCATGACTCAGTCACATGTGAGACAGCACTGAAAAAGTACTATACCCTAAGAGTCTAAACATTGTGCAGTCACAACTCAATCATAAGCATGACTCTTATTTTGGTAATGACAATTAGCCGACTGACGGTTATAAACAAAGGCCGACAATGAGTGTGCTGCAATCGCACTCGATAATAGCTTTCCCATGATATGACTTCATGCCACCTAAAGTTTAAATGCTGATCACAAATAAATAATTAACAACTATTAAGTAAGACCAGGAACTTGCATACTGGAATCGTACTAGACATAAGCCATACCGTGATATGACTTGCCATTAGAGCCTGAAGTTCAATCGTTACAATGAACTTATCCATGGCTATTAATTAGCACCAGTAACTACGGTATTGCAATCATACTCTATATAAGCTATATATGACTTCATGTTGCCACCTAAATTTAGAATGTTAATTATAAATAACTAATTAACAAATATTAAGACCAGTAATTAGTATACAATATGTCAGCAAATTTTGACAAGCCTGCAGCGGCCACAGGATTGGAGGAGATCAGTTTACATCCCCATTCCAAAGAAAGGCAGTGCCAAAGATTGTTCCAACTACCGCACGATCGAGGTTATTTCGCATGCTAGCAAGGGGATGTTGAAAATCCTCTAAGGTAGGCTGCGGCAGTATGTGGGTCGGGAGCTTCTGGATGTGCAAGCTGGGTTTCGCAAGGGCAGAGGAACTAGACATCAGGTTGCCAACCTTTGCTGGATCATGGAAAAAGCAAGAGAGTTCCAGAAACCCATGTACTTCTGCTTTATTGATTATGCGAAAGCGTTTGACTGCATAGATCACAGCAGATCGTGGCAAGCTCTCCAAGAAATGGGAGTTCCAATTCACCTCATCTGTCTCCCCAGGAACCTGTATGAAGGGCAAGAGGCCACAGTTAGAACTGGGCATGGTCTTGCTGGATGGTTTCCGATTGAGAAAGGAGTGAAGCAAGGCTGCATACTGTCGCCCTGCCTATTTAACCTATATGCAGAGTGCATCATGAGGAAGGCCGGTCTGGACAAGTCTTCAGCTGGAGTGAAGATTGCTGGAAAACGTATCAACAACCTCAGATATGCAGATGATACCACTTTAATGGCAGAAAGTGAAGTGGAACTCAAGAGATTTCTGATGCGCGTACAAGAAGAGAGTGAGAAGTTTGGGCTTAAACTGAACATTAAAAAGACAAAGATCGTGGCGTCTTGCCCTATCTAGTCCTGGAGCATCACGGGACAAGAAGTGGAAGCTGTGACGGATTTTCTCTTCTTGGGCTCCAAGATTACCCCGGAAGGAGACTGCACCCATGAAATTAGAAGACACCTGCTTCTGGGAAAGAAAGCCATGGCTAGCCTTGACCGCCTAGTAAAGAGCAGAGACATTAGACTGCCAACCAAGATCCGTATAACTCGTGCTATGGTCTTTCCAGTTGTGATATATGGATGCGAGAGTTGCACTGTGAAGAAGGCTGACCGCCGAAGAATTGACGCATTTGAATTGTGGTGCTGGCAGACTCTTGAGAGTTCCTTGGACTGCCAGAAGATCAAATCAGTCGATATTGTCGACCATAAACCCTGACTGCTCATTGGAGGGTCAAATTCTAAAGTTAAAGCTCAGCTACTTTAGTGATCTGATGAGAAGAGAGGAATCGCCGGAGAAAGATTTGATGTTGGGAAAGGTTGAGGGTCACCGGAGAAGGGGTAGGCAGCGAACGTGATGGTTAGATGGCATTCTCGAGGCGCTGCAGATGAAATTATGTGATGTTTGGAACATAGTGAGAGACCGGAAAGCGTGGCGTGATATGGTCCATAAGGTCACGAAGAGTCGGACACGACTGAACTGAATTAGTATACTGTAATAGTCTTCAACATAAGCTGTCTCGTGATATATGACTTGACATTAGTCGTAAGTTCTAGTGCTAATCACAACTAATTAACAAGTGTCAACAGTCTGGCAATTAGTGTATTACAATTGTACTCAATATAAGCTATCCTTTGATATATGACGACATTGCAGCTTAAAGTTCAATTCTTTATCACAATAATTAATAGTTATTAACTAAAACTGGTAGCTTGTGCAGTGCAATCGTACTTGGTATGAGCTATTCAATGATATGTGACTTGATGCTCTAGAATGAAGTTCAATTTTTAATCACAGGTAATTAACGTCAATTAAGACTTGAAAATAGTCAAGCGCAATTGCACTCGACGTAAGCTATCCAACAATATATAATTTGATATTGCAGCTTAAAACTCAATTTTGTTTGCCATTACTAATTAATCATTAAATAGAAAGTACTTACAATAACGTTAGTGCATTTGTACTCAATATGTTTTCCATTGATATAACAGGCGTGGTATTGTACCTAAAACAAAACACAGCCTGCGGACACTGCACTCATCTGCACAAGATGCTCATCAGCCAAGTAACGCTAGGCATTAAAATAATGTGTCGACAATGATATTCCCTGCACCCCGCTATTATGGCGCAATGGTTAACGCGCTCGACTGCTGTTCCCAAGGACGCGAAATCGAATCCCAGCCTCGGCAGCCGCTTTTCGATGGAGGCGAAAAGCGAGGCGCCCGTTGCTGTGCGATGCTATCATCATCATCATCATCATCAGCCTGACTATACCTACTGCAGGGTGAAGGCCTCTCCCATATTTCTCCACTTAACCCGGTTCTGTGCTAGCTGCATTCTCTTGACCCCCGCGAACTTCTTGACCTCATCCGCCCACCTAACTTTCTGCCGCCCCCTGCTACGCTTTCCTTCTCTTGAAATCCAGTTTGTTACCCTAAGCGACCATCAGGTATCCTCTCTTCGCACTACATGTCCTGCCCATGCCCATTTCTTCCTCTTAATTTCCACTAGAATGTCGGTAACTTGAGTTATTTCTCTGACCCACTCTGCACGTTTCCTATCTCTTAATGTTACCCGTACCATTGTTCGTTCCATAGCCCTCTGGGTTGTCCTCAACTTAAGTAGAACTCTCTTGGTTAGCCTCCACGTTTCAGCCCCATAGGTAAGTACAGGTAAGATGCAACTGTTGTATACTTTCCTCTTGAGGGATATCGGTAAGCTGCTAGTCATAATCTGCGAGTGCTTGCCAAATGCGCACCATCCCCATTTTATTCTTCTTGTTATTTCCTTTTCATGGTCTGGATCTGCGGTTACTACCTGTCCTATTTAAGTAGACATAATCGCCTACTACTTCCAGTACTTCGCTACCTGATGTAAACTGCTGTTCCTTCCCGAGGCTGTTGAACATAACCTTAGTCTTCTGCATATTGATTTTCAAGCCTACCTTTGTACTTTTCCTGCCCAGGTCATCAATCATTATTTGCAGTTCATCCCCCGAGTTGCTTAGCAAGGCAATGTCATCAGCAAATCGCAGATTACTGAGGTATTCTCCATCTACCCTTATCCCTAACTGCTCCCATTCCAAGTCTCTGAATACTTCTTCTAAGCAAGCTGTGAATAGTACTGGGGAGATTGTGTCTCCTTGCCTAACACCTTTCCTTATGGGAATTTTGTTACTTTCTTTATGCAGAACTATGGTTGCTGTGCAGCCACTATATATATCTTCCAGCACTTTCACGTACGACTTGTCTACCCCCTGATTTTGCAATGCCTGCATCACCGCCGATGTTTCAACAGAATCAAATGCTTTTTCAAAATCAATGAATGCTATGTATAAGGGCTGGTTATATTCCGAGCATTTTTCTATCACCTGATTGATGGTATGGATATGATCAATAGTAGAGTACCGTTTCCGAAAACCTGCTTGATCCTTTGCTTGATTGCAGTCTAAGGTTGTCCTGATTCTATTAGCGATTACCTTAGTAAATACCTTATACATAACAGACAATAAGCTGATTGGTCTGTAATTTTTAAGGTCCTTAGAGTCCCCTTTCTTATGAATGAGGATAATGTGCATTCTTCGATGGTTCCGGTACCACCGATGACACCAGGCACTGCGTATACAGGGTGGCCAGTTTTCCTAGCACGATATCCCCCCCCCCCCCCCCCCGTCCTTTACTAGATCTATAGTTATCTTCCTCTCCAGCTGATTTCCCCCTTTTTCATAGTTTCTAATGCTTTCTTGACCTCGTCCTTCGTCACTGGTGGAATGTCTGACTGTTTTTCCCTGCCGCCAATCTCGTTACGTTCCTGACTACTTTGGCTGCTGTAGGGATCTGTATAGAACTCCTCGGCTACTTTGACTATCTTGTCCATATTCGTGATGACGTTGCCCGCCTTGTCCCTTATCTCGTACATTGATGTCGCATGTGCAATGTCAGTGCACGTTAAGGAACCCCAGGTGGTCGAAATTTCCGGAGTCCTCCACTACGGCGTCTCATAGACTGAATCGCTGCGACGTTAAACCCCACACACCAAACCATATTTCCTGCTACGAAACATCACTTTGATTTAATTACAAAGCTGTGATCCTCCCATAAAAAAAGGCACATAAGGTTCCTAATCAGCTAATATGGCCGAATTCTCCTTTTGCACCAGCCTGGTTCTATAATAAAAAGTGTGCCACTCATAGGCTGGGGACCAAAATGGCTGCCCACCAAGCTTGACGGTTGTTTTTGGCCAAAATAGGCAACCCTGGCATGAGACGTCACCACCCTAAGTTGGGCGCCGCGGCACATGTAGGTTCCCTATGCGGCGCTATGCTGGATGGATGGAAAGATGGAATATAGGAGCGTCCGCTTTGAAACGGGGTGGTAGCAGTAGCTATCATGCTCATTTTTCTACCTATATCTTAATTATTGATTTAGATTGGTTAACTAAACCATCATTCTATTTATTAAATTTTTGTTTGTTGTTCTGCGGCGCACGAGCATGGTGCCATCTGTGGAGTGCATGGGGTTCGGAATGACGAGAAACTCACCCTCAACCTTACCTAACCCACCCGCTTCCCCTCTAGGCCTCAGGTCATCCTCATGAATAAAGGTTTTTGAATGAATGAATGAATCAATGAATGAATGCGAAACTTGCAAATAAATGCAGCAGAGCCAGTACACTAAAGCAATCACACGTCCTGGTGCGATCCGAACCCACAACCTCCGAATTACACGTCCAGAGCTCTACCGCTGAGCAACGGCGAAACCTGTTTGCACTCGCCTTCATGCCATTCGCACCGTGTCACACGATGCTTTAATGACACTCGCTGCCGAACACACTCGGTGCGAAGTGAGTTTGGCAAACTCACTACACTTTCTCTACACAGGGCCCTTACATATACCACTCATACATTTTTTTTTTTTTTTAGAATTACAATGTTTTGAAATGTTTATCGTAGTTTCATGAGTGTTTCTATTAATAGGCAAGGGATTTAAGCTGTCACCAACTAAAAACGATGCGTACACTTGAATAGCTACCGTCGATCTCAGTGCTTGCGCGCTAAGGCGAAGGCGTTCGTCTGCTGCTGCACCATGGTGCACTTCGAGGGTATGCGGTCTCAAGCTGCATAAACGAAGTTGGAGTTATTATTGCGAAGCAATACTACTTTAGCTACCACCTCAGCCCGTGCCATGCCGCGACCGCATAGCCACGCTTGACCTTTCGTGTGGTTGGTTGGTTGTACAACTTTTATTTCCATCGGAAACGGGGAGTCGTGCGCCCGCGGATTAGAGGCTGGCAGGTAGCCCTTGGCTTCTTGCGGCCTCTTCCGCCAGATGGACGGTGCGGTGCTGGATCGCAGGGTCCGCGCTTCGCAGCAGGGTATCCCAGGCTTCTCTACTTGTAATATTTTGCCCTATCCCTGGAGATTGTGGGCACTCCCAAATTATGTGGTCGAGGGTCCCTCTCGCCCCACAGTGTTTGCAGAGATCATTGTCCCTAAAGTCTGGTAGCGCGTGAAACGCCCAGACCGGGTTCATGAACGTATTAGTTTGTAGCCGCCTCCACGCGACAGCTTCTCTATTATTTAGCCTAACATCTGGCGGGGGTACCAGTCTACGTCCCAATTTATAATGGTCGATGATTTCCCCATAATTTTGCAGACGCTCGTCGTATGCCCAGTGTTCGGGGGGCTCGACGGCTACCCGGAAGTAGAGAGCTCGGGCTAGCTCGTGAGCCGCCTCGTTACCAGGGACGGCAGCGTGAGCGGGTGTCCAAATTAACTGAATTTTCCTATTTATTGTTCTTTGGGTGAGGATTTTGGCCGCCTCCGGCGATATCCTCCCCTTCCCAAAATTTTGAATGGCAGTTTTGCTGTCGCTAATTATGAACTTGGCTTCTGTTCCTACGCGCAAGCTAGCGCTATCGCAACTTCCTCCGCAGTCTCTATGTTGCGGCCTCTGATGGCTGCCGCGGATACCGGTGCCCCTCGGCCATCGACTACCGAAGCTACCGCCGCACCTGTTCTGCCACTTGCCGCATCAACATAGACTACTTCCTTTGTTCCCATGTTCTTGAACCGTCGCTCTAGAGCTTCAGCTCGTTTGGCCCTTCTTTCGACATTAAATTCTGGATGCATATTCCTAGGGAAGGGCGGGACTACCAAGGCATTCCTGATTTCACTATTAATTGTGACTTTTTTTTTAACTCCCCTGTCTGGGTTGAGGCTTACTTTTGCAAGGATTACCCTGCCCGTCTCGGTCGTGCTTACCCAGGTAACGCAAAATGTCACTGGAACGTTATCTGAATGGCCACAAATGTCAGAGAGCAACGTTGCCTGATTGTTGCTAATGTCACTATTTTTGATCACCAGATAACGTTATGCACTAATGTTTCTACAACGTTCTGAAAACGTTGACGTTATGTTATTTCAACGTTATACCAACAAAAAATGACGAAAGAAACGTTGCCTGTACATTGCCTTAATGTATTCTAAACAATGCATGCGGTGCCTTCCTCAAGGAGCTTCTAGGCAAAAGCTACATAACCCGCACCATCTGTTCCTACTAGACAAGGTGCAGCCATAGCTGATGAATCGTGCATGAGTGCGTTCTGCCTTCCTGAAGTGACTAATGTATGCTTATATGTCGGCAAGGCACACACCAAAAGGCAGTTACGCAGTAATCGTGGTCTGCTGACTGCTGACCAGTCACTTGAATGACACAGCCAGTGCAAAAATTACGTCAGGTGCACATGTGAGATCATTTACACAATTTATTTGGCATGATTGTACATCTGTTGAGTCAGCAATTCCATGAAGAAACGAGCAATCACATAGCTGCAAGGTCATCCATTCCATGAATTAGGCCACTAAATTAAAAGAACAAAAACACAAAAAAGATTATTATTCAGCCAAAATTCAAGACAGCACTTACAAAGTAATCAGACATCTAAAACTAAATTTGCAGGACCAGAATTACTTGTGTGTGGAGCGTGCCAATATTTATTGGACAGATAGTACAAAAATAAAGAACACCAGGACACCCACTGAATTTCCGCTTTTAAAACCATCAAAATTACAGCTGATGCAACATTGATGGCCTTACACTATATCCTAGAAGTTTACTTTTATGTCCCATAGGTTTTGCCTATGCTGTTCCATATGATATGCTGGTAAGCTAAGTGACTGTGACAAGTCCAGTTTTTGCACAGCTTGATGCACAAGTAGACTAAATGATAGTCCAGCTTCCGTACACAGCATAACAGACCTACCGTTTTTTTGCAGCGTGCTGGTGCGTAGCGAAAATGGTCGCCAATGTCATGTCTCATGTCCACTTCCTTGCCCAACAGGCAAGACTGCCGGAGGGCCACTGCGCAAACAAAACAATATCACAGACTTAGGGCAGTAAACCTAGACACACACTGATATTTACTACAAATTAACAAAACCCATTACATCTGTTATGAACTGTGAACACGCTTATGAATACATTGAATTGTGCATCTCAATCTATTATACGACTCAATGAATCCACACCTTTTGCACAAGGTTCTTCAGAAGCCCTTAAATGAGCAAAAGAAAAAAAATTAGAAAATACATTAGAACGCAGCAGCAAAAATGGACTGCTGGCCAGAATTTAAAAACTAGCCAAATATATATTTGTGCCAGAATAAAAACACAAATATAGAGCTATAACATGCACTGCACAGTAAAATGTTGCTTACAACACCCACTACAGGCACAAGGCAAGTTTTTACCTTGGATGCCGCTTTCTGCTTGTGCTGGTCTCGGTGGAGGACGGCCAACGAATGGTAGTTGCTTGGCTTGTTGTGTAGGAACTGTAGATGGTAGGCGATGATTATCGCAGCTTTCATCGCTTTCACTTTCCTCACAAACAAAAAGAGCCTTCTGTTTCCTTTTTTTTTGTTGGGACGTTGCTGCCGTCTTCATCCGACACTGCAGTTAAAAATGTTTCAATTCAGTTATTTCAATAGTGGCTTGCTAAAGTAACATTCACAAATATAGCAGCAAAGCAAATGGAATATGCATGATTAATATAGAAAGTGTAAACATATCAGGCAAAAACATTTTAGCAGCAAAACTGGACTCGTACTTCCATACAACGTCTTCTTGGTGGGCTTTCTCGGCCTTTTTGTCAGCCGTTCCTCATCAGCTGTCAAATCTGACACCTCTTCAGCTTTCTTCTCTCTTCTTTTTGCGTCAGCATATGTTGCTACAAGCAAAGAGTTCAGTGTAGAAAGATTGAATGACACGGCTAAAGGGAAACTGAATTAAAATATTAAGCAGACCCGTGAAAAGGCAACGTTCACAACTGCTTAGCAACAATATTACTGAAATAAGAGCATAACAATATCACTATAACAGGAACCTTGAGCCAATGAGCAACAAACACGATTACTGATAAGAGTCATTGAATTAAGATGATGTGTGATTATTTCACCATTTTGGCTCAAAAGTTCTCCCCTCTGGCAGTGCTTAACTTATGTGCATCGTTGCCTTTGTACACTGCCACAACAAAGAACCTAAAGCTCCAACAGTACCCTATAATCACAATACTATCTCGTGACAAAAAAAAAATGACGTACTAGTCTCGCCTAAGATTCGGCATTTGTGTGCAATCCATTCTTTTCCAGGCTCCTCGCAGTCTTTTATAGCGCTTGGGCAACGAGACGGGGTTCGGTATGGCAGCCATAATGCTTCCCCATTCCACACCCAGAATTTTGGGGATGGCAGCAACTCCGTCCGCACTGCTGAATTCGACGATGTAGAACATCCTGCAAGAATATAGCGCAGTTAGCATAACAAGCACTAGTGCCAAGTCAAAGGCATTATTTTCTAAGTGCCTCTGTTGAAGAGACACTAATGAGTTGCACTTCACTGCTCAAGTTTCCAATCAATGAGGGTCAATTTATGGTCAGTGTGTATTTTGCCAGCAGCTGAGCGAGATGCATGTCATTGAAACTAGTTTTCTTTGCACACTTATTGCTGGCGTTTCAGGAAATTAAATCGCTGCAAACACTATCTCCTACTCGGCATGTGCAAGAAATTTTCATCAACAAGAAGTTTACTGCTGATCTCTAAGGTAAAAACAGCGCAACACAGTCGTGGCGAAGAATTTCAGCATACTTAACTTCCAACTATGTTCAGTCCACGCAGATGACACACACACACACACA
>JAJIZL010123214.1:0-22912 GCA_023969395.1 Amblyomma maculatum
GTCTTCGAACTGGAAACGGACAAGCGATTCTGGTCACGGGTGCCTTTATTGGGGCTTTTCATTACGACCACCCTGGCGCTGCTGCCGAAAGGACAGCTCCGGATGTCGCTCTACGAAAGTACTGACCCCCCCACCCCCCCCCCCCCTCCCCTCCCCTTCCCCTCCTCCTTCCCCTCTTTTCTCCTGGGTGCGCCAGGGCTCGCCCTTCCATTCCTGTCCCTCGAGGCTCGTCTTACTCTGACTTCACTTTCGTATTTCGCCCGCTTATTTTATTTTTCTTGTTATTTCTCCTTTCGCGACTCGTTGCAACGATGTTCGAATCAACGAAGTAACGGAAGCTTTGGATTTCGTACTCTTTTCTTCACAACTGCTGTAGAGGCTCGTTCCGTGTCTGTTATATTCGTGTCCTTAGTGTGCTTTGCTATAGTGTCGTTAACAATAACTCTTCACAGCTACGAGGAAGGCACAACGGTGGTAGCAGTCTCCAAGCTCGTCTCTTCGCGTCGTTTACGTGCTGGGAATTTCAAGTCGACAACCGCCATGAACCGCGCGGATGAGGGACGCACAACGCGGGACACCAAAACAAATGTGCCAGTGCAGGGATAGAGCAGCTCGCCGGCTTGCCACCTCACGACGTGAAGTGTAAATCACGAGCTGCGGCGGATAGACTATCCTCGTGTCCCAGGTTTCTTTCTTGAAGAGGCTCATGCGGCTTTCCGTAAGCACCGTATGTGTAGTACGATATTTATTTTTTGTTTTCTACTGAGATAGGATGGCACGGAAAGAGGAGCTCAC
This sequence comes from Amblyomma maculatum, assembly GCA_023969395.1. Lineage (NCBI taxonomy): Eukaryota > Metazoa > Arthropoda > Arachnida > Ixodida > Ixodidae > Amblyomma > Amblyomma maculatum. Next base: position 796 of record JAJIZL010123214.1, read on the forward strand.
TACCACATCATCATCATATTATTCTTGGCTTTTCTCATATGAAAATAGCTATGTAATCTGAGAGATCCTCGAAGTCTTTAGCGGTGTCCGTCGTGCCAATTCTGTATGAATAGTTAAAAATCTGGTTGTAAATGCGCAAAGAAACGAGCACGTGTGTCTATACTGTCTATACGGTCAGTGCTTGACCTTGTGTCCCGTCAGCGGGCAATTAAGTTCGGCGAAGTCATAAGGGCAGGAAACGTGAGCTTGAGTAAACTTGAGTTGGAACTTCAGTTGCGAGCCAACACTTGGGTCCCACAAAACCACTCATAAGTCCTTTGTTATCCATTGCGGTTTCAGTAACCACAAGTGTTCGGTAGTCAGCGAGTGTGCGTGCTCATTTGTGAGCGTGCTTTAGTTTTCATACGAGGTTTTCGCGCCTTAGTGGAAACTAAGATAGCCCTTATTTTGGGGGAAAAAAGTCCTGCTGCATTAATCCGCCCCAGCTACTCCATAACTGCGAGAAACCTGAAGCGATTCTCACAAAGTTCTACATTGCGTCCCATCGAAATGCGACAAACGGACAGCACACGAGCCTAACATCTACGGTACGGTCATCGTAGAAGGCGTGCGTACCAAGGCTGAAACGTTTATCGTGTTCAACCTTCCATAGTATTTCAAGAAATGAGCGGCTATAATCAATATTTTCTCTTCTTCCTTTAGTATTTTGCTTCCTCTGGTTTTCTGTGCTGTGCAGTTTTAAATATGACGCATAACTTAGCAACTAGCCTAGCTCCAAATTTTACCAAAGCAGATATCATCCTTTTTACAGGACAAAAAATTATATTCGTTTACTATACTTAATACCGCAAAGTCCGACGCGTAACATCGTTGACCTTTTGACTGCGCTATGGCAGTGGCAATCATTTCTCAACTGGCGTGCAGGTGAACATCCAGCAAAGCTTTCAACTTGTTTCGTGAAAACATGCAGCGTATAAAGTCAGCCCTCAAACAGGGTCTCTATCCTTTCGTGAAAGCGGGAAAGTCATAGTAGCAGCAGCGACAGCTGATGGGGGATGGAAAAATGGAAGCGCCTCAGCAACCTGCTCCTGGATAGCCTGCCGCGATGCCGGGGCCAAATGATGTGGCTGCTCTTGAGGGCTAGGAAGCAGTGCAAGCTGACGCGCCACCTCTTAACGAATAAATGCTTTAATTTTATGCAGCAAAGATGGTTTGTTGGCTGCACACATCAGCCCGGTAAGTGGTTCAACCTGTGCTTGAAGCTGACGCGTCACCATCCTTTGCTTGCGCAGCTCCTCGAAGCTCTGGCAGAGCGTGAAGACTTCATCGACGGTAGGCAAGTCGCGCGCTGACAGCATTTGGAAAGCTTCATCGTCAGTATCCTTTAAGACGTGTTTGATCTTTGCAGCCTCTGACATGTTGACGTCCGCACGTTTGCACAGGTCGACGACTTCTCCAATATACCTTGTAAAGCTTTCGCCGACCTGCTGCAACCGTTCACGCAAGCGCTGCTCGGAGCGCAATTTTCTGACAGCCGGGCGACCAAAGACTTCAGTGAACGTTGTTTTAAATGAAGCCCACGTTTGGATGTCGCTTTCGTGGTTGCGATACCACAAGTTTGCCAAGCCTTTGAGATAAAATATTACGTTGTTCAATTTAGTTCCGTCGTCCAATTTATTGTACAGGCTCACCCGTTCCTAAGAAGTGAGCCCATCTTTGACATCGTGCTCATCTGTCCCGCTGAAGACAGCCGGGTCCCGCTGGTGAAGAAAACCGGTGCAGATGACAATTGGACCCGCCTGCATGCCTTGATGTTGGATGTCGTCTGGCGTGGAAGGTGTAGGAAGAGTGTGGCTACGCAGCTCCAGGACCGACATTTCTATCCCGCACCTCCACCAAATGTAGGATGGGGGTTTATTAGATATACTGGGACTCGATCTAGAAGCACGGCAGGAACAGTTCGCGTACAAGCAGGTCCAGCGCACACAGCGATAGCGATATCATTGGAGACAGCGCACGGAATCTTCTTCTTCACCTTTGCACGTACATCTTAATATATACAATATATAGATAATCAGCCTCTCTGCCACTGTTGGTGAAGGATTTCCCCACCTTTAGACTCCCCGTTATGGGACAGCCATAATAATCAAAGCTCATCGGCGGTCATTTTACATGCTAGGGGATAGATGGCGCTCCATACGACCCATGACCTGGAACACACGTCAGAACAGCTCGCTACGCCCTCTTCCCGCGGCACCTACTGCGCCGTCTCGTGCAATGGCACTAACGAGAAACACGCAAGCAGACATTCTGATAAGAAAAAAAAAAAAGGTAAACGGCGTAATACTGCTTTTTGCTCTCGCTGCATTTCCTTGTTCTTACTTGTTTCGGCCACTCCCGCAATTTGCATAACAGCCTACGAACGCCACCGCACAGCGAAGGGAGAACGTGCAAAAAAAAAAAAAAAGAAAGAAAGAAAGAAATGCACGAACAGATAGTTGTCTTTATTTTTTTTTTTTGTTTCTTCTATTGCGTTACTCGCAGGGAAGGAGAGGCCGGAAGCACAGCGCAGCGAAGTGTCCAGAAGCAAAAGTACTGATCCAAATTCACAACAAAGCACCTCTCTCTCTCCCCATCATCCTCCTTGCACCTCCCGTTTCGGCACTACTTCTACTTTACCCTCGGCCGTTGTGTTGAGGGCGTACACGGCGGAATGCGCTCGCGCGAATGTTTATGTGCCCGGGCTGATGGCGGCTCCGAGGCCATTGACGCTTCCGAGCGATGCTTCTTCGACCGTTCTCAGCGCGCTGCAGTGCTTTTATTTCTTTTTCGCTCTTGGGAAGAAAGTAACGTAAAAACACACACACACACTCATATAGACAACACTGCAGGAACGGTGTTCTGGTCCGCCGTTCTGAAGCTATTCCCTAGCTTAGTTTCGTTCGGTTTCACAGCATTTTGTGCTTATACTGACTCGCACTACTTTCTACTCTTTTCTTCCGTGCGCGTTTCTCTCTGCGTCGCCAAATTCTTCGAGCGATTCTCTTCTACTACGAAAAACGGTTGAGTGTGTTTGCTTTTCCTGTCGTGATGCATAGTTGGAACGACTGCCATTTAGGATTAGTTTATACATTCATTTTTTTTTTCTTTCGTAGCACCTTAATACCTCTCTTATCTAAAGAATGCTGCATTTTGCTTATCTCCCAATCAAACGACGTACAGCGCCCGCTTAACCCTTTCCCTACCGAATAGGAGCTATGTTCAGCCACACTTTTTGTGCTGCTCTTCCCGAAGACTAGCTGGCCCCGTCGTCGCTCGTGCAGTTTCCCATTCCGTAGAGAAGACAAGCGTAATGGCCCAAGTGCTTCTAGCATATGTTGCCATCAACATCTGCCTTTACAAAAATATAAAGGGTTGATGGGCAGGTAAATGTGTCTTAGAATAATTTGAACGCTAATAACAAGGGACTAGATAAGGCGGCCAGCGGTGGGAATGGTTCTTGCGCTGACGTGTTCATCCGCAAAAAAAAAAAAAAAAGAACAAAAAAAAAGAGTGGCAGGAGATGAAGTTGAGTACTATTTTTCAGCAGATTCAGGAGACGAACTCTTTTCCTTTAACAAAGGTGGTGCACTTAGTGTTTGTGCCTCACATCATCAACCTATCCTGAAGACGACTATGTCTGGGCGTGTCAGCAGTGAGCGAATGTAAACATCTGCAATTCCCCACCTTTGCCTTTAAGCTTTCTGTTCAGACTCGAGCAGGAGAACGTATTTCTCATGTGATTGTGGATCACTCTGAGCGTTGCCTATCATCTCCACTTCCTTGGCTTCCACCGCTCATTTGTTGACGAATCACGATGCTTTCGAAAAGAAGCTTCCACGTGGTACTCAAAAAATGGCGGGATGTTGTGCGTAATGCTCTGCTTTCAGGGTAGTATATTCTACTCCAACTCTTTCTCAGAGGTTATTTCCTACGACATGTTTTAGGAGATAACTAAACGTGCAACACTTAAAATGCACCCACAAACTTCCAAGAGTAAGTGCAGTGAAGTTAAACTGCCGCAAACGTTCCGCACTAAAGGGGAAACGTTTGTTGCAGTTACAACTACTTACTGTGCACCTTTCAGCAAACAAGTTCAGGTTTTGCTTTCTCTGTCATGTATGTCATTTGTGAATTCAACCAGAACATTAAAATATGGTGTTTCTCGACTGCTTTCAGGAACAAATAATTTCGCAAATAAAGGTTCACGCATCGATTGTCTGTTAGGTCAGCAGTCTGCATTGAGCGAGAACAGACACGCCATCTACACAAGTCGGATAATTGGCGCCAAAATAAACGCGATTTTCTTTTTCTTTTTTTGTGCTTATTAAGCACCGCACAAAAATACATCGATAGCGATGTTTACAAATGAGAAAAAGAAGTGAGAAAACCCTTTGCATTTCTAGCTACAGGTGTAGTTGCACTAATAACGGCACAATGCTCATCATCGGGAGTAAGCTATAATGTTTAAAATAGCAAAATATATCAGCAGACACTAAAAAACTTGCTAGTGCACGAAGGTGTTTCAGAGCATAACGTTCAGACGGTAAACACGACATCAACCTTGACAACGCCACGAATCATTGTCAAAATATTCAATGATAGGACCACACAAACAACGTCGCGTCGGCAGCAGCTTATGAAAGCTTGAACAAACAAGCGCCACGAGTAATCATATTGTGATAAACTTTCCACCGGGGACACGACACTTTGTCATGGTTATTTTTGTTTTCCCTGCGGCGCGCCGCGTGACGAACGTACGACGCTAAGGCACCCCGGCTGGCGCGGTTCTCGTCACAAGTAAGGAATATCAAAATTCGGCGCTCGCCGTACAGGACCGAAGAGAAAGAGAGCGAGACAAAGGCTTACTGACGCGTACGCGAGCGCGATCCCGAACTCACGACCCGCAGCCTTTTCCGCGGGAGTCGTGGCGTCGCTCTGGACGCGTTCCCGCTCCCACGAGGATAATTAAATCGGGCCAAGACAATTATTTCTCGCTAGTGCGCGCGCGCCGCAAGCGCAGAAAAATCACGGCGGAGGTCGTCTCCCCGAAGCGCGGTCGAGAGAGGAGATCGGCAGCGCGACAAAAATAAAATAAACCCCGGAAGAGGAGACGGCGGAGAGAGCGGCGCAGAGGAGTATCTGAAAATTCTGGACGAACTCTTTGCCGCTTTATTTGGGCTCAAACACCGCTCGGATCGGAAGGAGAAATTACGCGCGTGCACCCTCCCGTGTGCAATGTAGAAATATGGATCGTGCGCGCACACGCGCCAAGCCTTTCTCTGAGCAAAATAAAGAAAACAAATCTACTCAACGTGCTGAGGCCGTTCTTTGTTTAGGGCTATACGGTACAAACGCAGAAGAGAGCACGGTAGTCAGATCTACCAAAAGAATCTATAGTTTTATATAGATTCTTTTAGATAGATTTTAGTTTTACTAAATAAAAACTATAGTTTTCTTTTAGTAAAACTGTCGGCTAAAAGCCAAGAACGCTCTATTTTGGCGAAACGCTCTCGGCTAATGTCTTTGGCTAAGCCTCAGAGAAAAAAATGGGTCGAAATTTGGGTTGTGGAAAGACAGCGAACCCTCTCGCTTGCTAAGGAATTCGGGACCCGCTGTCAGGAAGTCTTGCGAGCACGAGCAGGAAGCACATACACTTCACTTTACTGGGCGACTCATCTGACAGTCTCCAATCTGAGCGATTCGATATTCGTCCTGCTGGACGTAATATCACTGGGTGTTAAGAGCAAGCCGAGCTGGAGAGGCTTCTCCTACGCTTTTCAGAAAAAGTAAGTCGTACAGATTCCTGATCATTTCTTGATTGGCGTTGGCTTCCTGCTTTTTGCTCCCCCAGAATGGCGGCACTATAAGTGGCATTATGGTGGCTGCCTTCCGTAATCGCTTCAAGAAAAGAAGGACTTTTAGAATAATGATCAAAATCACTTCGATATCAGATAACAGTAACAGTAACCTTAAAACTGCTTTGAGAAGACCCTTGTTCTAGGTATTATAGAGCCCTTCATTTATTTCATTCGAGTTTATAATTTTCCAGGTGTATATTTTTTTTTTCAATACGAAAGATATCGCGTGAATGTTGAGCACTAGGTAAGAATGCTGCATTCCCTTCACGTTTTCCGTTATTACGATCTTTTCAGGAGCAGGGGACTTATTGCAGCCAACCACACTTCACCTGACAGGGCAGCTGTGCTCAGCTTCCATCGAAAGGAATACTTCTTATTGTATATCAATTACTTCTCTAAGAGCATGCGTAGAAGCAGCCGCCCAGAAACACTATTCAAATCTCAGCTCATCCGATGTGTGAAATGTTTTTAAGATCATACTGATTGTAGAGTTCGACACCTACGACACATTAGGGACCTCAGTAAAATTAAAGTTTCAACGCTCATACAAATAGCGACACAAATGCTGTTTACCAAACCGGCTGTTGTTAGGATACAGTGGAAATGGGTTCAAAAGTTTTCAAGAGTTAACTGTTGACTCCATTCTAAAACGACATATTCTCTTTTGCTGTCTCTCGACAACAACCAATTTATTTCTTGTGCAAAAAGAGTTCAACAACCACGCACCTCACCGAGAAATTGTTCGGGGAAGTGTCTTCCGAAGTAATGGTCATTGTGCCAGCGCATAAATACTTAAATAATCTTGGAATCTAAATGATCTTGCTCTAACAGAAAGTAGAATTCTTTCATTAAAAACCAAATGCTTTCGGGAGGCATAAAGAGACAAACTCCATGTATACAAGTGTGTATCGCTGTCTCAGCCATCTCCTCTAGTCGACTGCAGGGGTCAGAAACTGTTTGTTGGTGTTTTCTCTTACCCACATCGAAGAGCCTATGTTACAACCCTATTAACTTCTAATCGGTGATCAAGGTGGTCTTTTCTGCGTTGACACCACGGAGAAGGATAACCGAGTAGGAACAAAATTTTCAAATGTAGGTTCACCATCAATGGCAAATTTATCATTCAGTAGAGGACAAATATTAGCGTACTCAGTAAGGATCATACGACTGATTTTCACTAAAAAATACAATGAACACAGTTGCTATCAGCGTCCTTTGTAGTTTACACAGGTGGTTGAAAATTGCCTCCGCTTGTTGCCCAAGTAGCGAGCGTGCCTAGTGAGGTAAGATATGTTTTTTTTTTTTTTTTTATACAGACGTCCTTTAAAAACACACTAAAAAATGCGAGTGAGTGCAAACGACACTATTTCATGCCTCAAACAACCTGTTCTAAAACAGTCTAGAAAAGTGAAAATTGCACAGTGCCTTTCCTTGCGTGCTTACTTAAGATGATTCCTCTTGAACGACTGCTAGCTATAATGTACAGGGAGTACTGTAGTATCACACCTGCACGTTAGCGATGGCAAAATGAGTCGGCTTCTTGAAGCTGACCTTATAGTAACACTTTCTGCATCCCAAATGACAGTCAACACCGACGCCGTCCGAGTAAGCAACATTTTTCCCAGCACCCATGCCTCGATCAGCGTTTCTTGCATCCCTAAGTAGAATTCAACGCCAACGCTCTCCCCATTCTTTTCATTTTCATGAATTTAGACCAGCACCTTGTAAGACCTGGGACCTATTCTAGTTCTTCACTTCTTGTTTCCTCTGACCGTGGGCAAATCTACAACCCCGCAAGTAACGAGAGGTCGCGGTTCAACCTAACGGCAGCCATTAGCACCGCTGCTCCAGTCGTCTATGGCACTAAAGGTCGGATGAATCCAGGAAACAAGACGTTTAAGTGCGTGAACGTTAAAAGTGGCGATCCGCACCCGCTGCACAATAAGGTGATAACGGCGTCTATTTGAAAATATTTCACTTGGAAAGCTACACTATGGAGGTGGAACCTAGAGCTGGCGCTTACTCCCGCGTAGCGCAGGTTGAAATATGCACGCGCTCAGGCGTACAAACATCCGGTTGTCCCTTCTATCTTGATTGTTTGACTCAGTCACCTACAACGCAACGTCCCTGCGTTCATCCCGGTGGAGCCCCTGCTAGCTATTTTGTTATTATTACAGGCTAAGTACCGCTTTCGAGCAAAAGGATACGCGATAAGTGCTTAACCGTTCGTAAAAGCAGGGTTTAACGGCCAGTAGAACCCTGCTCGCTACTTCACCATCGCATTTCCGCTAGCACACTGAGTAATCTTGAGCACCCATAGCACGCTTAGAGTGCCCGAACTGTAGGAACGAGCAGGAACATCTGGCGCTAGGCCAGGCTGCTCTAGTGTAAACCATAGCATGGTCGTTATTTTTGTAAGATCATGTATTTCACAAAGGAAAACGTTTATGTTATGCTACCATGTGTATAGACTAAGCATCACCGCAGAGTAGGGAATGACGTATGGAAAAGAATGTGCTGGAATGTTTCCTCAGTTATATATAATTTAGGACAGTGCCCAGTTAATAGCGTCTGTTACATTTGCCGTAATAATGGTGAACTAACCGCGTAATTTTTGAAGGTAGGAATACCTCCGATAGCCCAAAGTGCGCACTATGTGCAAAGTTCAGTTAGGCACAGTATGCCTTTGGAAATAGACCGGAGCGTAATATGTGGCTACAACATTTCCTGAAGGTATGTAGCTATTTTACTTGGGCAAATGCGACTATAGTCGATACGCTTCCTTAGTCCAGAAAGCCTGCACTGCGCAGCGTTTTCTTTAATATAATGCTCCAGAACTTGTTCCACATTGTTTAAAAAAGTGGCGTAACAAAAATCAGCCGAAAAAATAAAACAGCTCGAACATTTCGATGCATCTCCTCAGTAATAGCGGACTAAACAGCTTGCATACGACTCAGAAACTCCTAAAATAGGTAACAAAATATATGCCTTCTTCCGCTTGGTTGCTGAGATGCACAGTTCTGTAGTTATGTCTGACCACCTTTTGCCGGCAATGTGAACGTGGCAAGTAGTGAAAATAAGACATCTCTTGTTACGACAGTATTTCCTTTACGGGGAATGTTTTCATATAGACGCCTGATACCTTTTTTCTTTTTTTTTTTTTTAGCATAACCGATACACGCTAACGTGAGCGCACACTAGCAACATTAATATCACGGGGCGTAGTTCGGCACTCAGACTAACCTCAATGCTTACGTAATAAAGACTATGTCGCACATAGTACCTTTTTAAGTGTAACTGGTGCCTTCAAACATACATGAATCCTTCCTATTTCTTCCACGTAACGTATGAGAGCAGGCCACACACACTGAATCGTACTCCGTGTAAACCTGGTCGAAACTGCACACCGGACTAGCCGGAATCCTACTTCGACTTGGCAGATGGGCGGCACTATTTGGCCACCACTCACGCGCACCAGGTACTCTGTCGGTCGTATGCATATACACTTATGCCCTCATACGTCCTCCCTGCAGTACCTTTGAAATAATTACTTTTTCTGGTTCGTGACGTTTTTTGTCTCCTTACTCAAAACAGGCATAGCCCTGTCTTAGTTTTGTTGAGAGTTTCGGTTCTCTGTTAGCGCCAGCGATGAGACGCTATGCCATGATGTCCGAAGGGAACAGTACCTTGCGAAGAAGGAGGCTGCAGCCGAGGGAGACGAGCGTAGTTGCGTGGAAGAAGACGGTCCCGCGCACGGCGAGCTGTAGCAAGTGCCGTGGACGCCGTGGTCCAGCGAGTGCGGGAAGGATGAGCTCGAGGCCATCAACGGGTACGACGAGCATGGAGGCGCCGATCCTGCCGGAGAGGGCGCTGGCGCGAAAGGCGGCACGTCTCCCAGGCTGGACGAGGGCGAAGCTCCGCACTCGGACTCACTGCAAGAAGTGCCGCAGCCCGTGCGAGCAGCCAGCTCCTGCGAGTTGTGGAAAACATATATGGCCATCGTCACACCACATGTCACATATCGACAGCAGGTATTGTCACACGAACGTCCCCTCCCCCAGGTTAGGTAGACTTTCTTATGTGGCCCTGTATTTGTGAAATTTCAAAACAAAAATGAGGGGCACACTTAAGCTCCGGTATTGAGGGTATGACGCGATAGAGCCGGCTATCGGCCCACAATAAAGTCCTGCTTTAACCAAGCCGTATGAACGTGCCTGTGTGACCTATGGGTAACGGTAATGCAAGGGTCCTAACAGACTTATTCTGCTATAACGCTTTCCATGCCAAAGGAGACACCCTAGTTGGCAGCTCCTGCCAAACGGGACGTCAGGCAACCCTACGGCCAGTCAATGCGCGGTCATATAGCTGCCAGCTACACCTACAAAGGGAACGCCGGTGCCGACGTCGGATTTTCGGTGAACGGGGCCTTTAATGCTGTCGTGTTCATAAGCTGATGCCTTACACGACACAGAAGAGGTGTTATGTTTAAAAGTCATATTGAGTGAGTGAAACCCCGCGAATGCGTGGCAATGGAGTAAACGCAACTGAACCATCAACACGAGACCTCGGTGTCAAGTAAACAGCACGGGTCTCGGACGCGCTGCTCTCGACACCGAAGAGCGGCCATCCATCAAGGCACGCCACCAGGAGAAGAAAGCACGGGCAGAAAAAAAAAGAAAGAAACGGCAGAGCGACAGCCGCTGTTACAACGCGCCGGCCCCGGTCATTAATGAAGACGGAACACCGCTACCGCGGAACGCATATAGTGAGGCAGAAAAAAAAAGTAGAGGGAGAGAGGGGTGCGGGGGAAGCGGGAAAGCGACGGCCGCAGCACATCCGCGAGACAACAATCACAGCAGGGCGATACACAAACTACCTGCACTAGGAGAAAGAGAGATAGAGAGGGCAAAGTTAGGCACATTAGGGACCTGACACAAAGTCAACAGCGGACAGCCATGTCAGCAAAACGTTCTTAATTGCTAAGCCTGGACCGGACAATGTTTCAGCGCCGACGACACACTTCTCGGTCGCCCGTAAGCAGCGAAAACAGCGGATGCCCTGCCTACTTAAACGACGTTTTAGCGGGCCTCGCCCATCTGGTAACAAAGCGCCTGTACCATACACCATCTGAATCAATTACAATGCATGAGCCTCCCACAGAAACAAAGAACCTAGACTAGGTAGCGATCTTTGAACACGCCGGTGGAGCAGCGTTGGAGGAGCTGGACGACGTGCGAAGGGTTGAGCCATGGATGCAGAAAAACTCACTCGGCCCAGGCAAAAAAACGCCACTTACACAGCATGCAAAGATTATAAATTTAAGAGGAGTATCGTTTCTTATATCAAACTGAACAAAATATGCTAGTAAAGAATGCGCAGTAGAACTAAACGGTAAATGGTACGCGTTCTTGAGAACTAGACGCAGCGCATAGTATACGTGTACTGGTTTATTTGTCCTCTTTACGTCCACGCTGTAGAGTTTCAAAAATAAAAACCTAATTAGCGACCTAACAATCATCAGTTTCTCCTACCGGTTTATTTGTAAACACGTGTTCATTACAGTCCGGGTGTGTAAAAGGGTCAACAGTGGAGTTTAACATCACAAAGAGACACGTGGCTGCCTACGATAAATGGTGCAGCGGAGAAATCCTAATTATTTATCTCAGATGCCCGGCTGAACGGAACGTGCATGGAAAACGCGCGGCTCGAGAAGGTTGTTTTGCATTTGACCTTCATCGAAATGCGGCCGCCGCGGCTGAGATTCGAACTTGCGACCTTGGAAACAGAAGCCGGGCGCCGGAGATACAGAACCACAGCAGTGGATGCAGACTGAATTCAAAAGTTTCCCAGAGATGTTTTTGCACCCTAAACATCAGATCAGAAGCCCAATTCATCGAAGACAATAGGCAATGGCAACGTTTTTTATCTTCACTAGTATGTACGGAAGGCAGAGGAAAGATACATACCACATTTCCTCTTCTGCTGTAAGTTGTGCGGCTAATATAGATTGCAAATAGAGTGGCGAGTATATATAGATTAACGTTTTACTTAGAAATATATGAAATGACGGTAGCCTCAGTTGCGGATGGGTCTGGATGCATTCAGCATCGTGGATACTTGGGTTGCTGCGTCAAGGGCCATTTCGTGACTTCGCCCTATTGTGTTTTAGTACGAATGCTCAATTTTACGAGGTCTAACCAGGCTTTAAGAATGTGCACGACAGATAGTGCTCCTTTCCTTTCCTGTAAACCAGTTAAAGCATTATTAGGGTATGTAAAATTATAGCGATGATGGTAAATAATAAGAAATAGTAATAAAATATTCACCAATAATAATTAGTGAGATAAGAAATATAAAAAATAAAAATAACGAGAAAAATAAAATAAAAATTTGCTTCGCGTCATGGTTGCCAGCATAGGCGCACCGCGCAATTGCGACGGCACGTCACACCACGCCAGGATGGCGAGTGAGCCGGGTCCTTTACTGTCTCGACCGAAGAAGCGCGCCCTGTCCGGCAGGCTGAAGTGGAACAAAAGAGTAGTCGTCGTAAACTTGAACACGTTGACTAATGTGTGTATATCCTAGGGCGTTACCAAATAGAAACTTAGACCTCCTGCTCCCCCCCCCCCCCCCAAAAAAAAAAAAAAAAACAATACCTACCACCAGCTACGCCGAATTAAACCATGCTTTCACATGTTTAACCTGAGCTGACACTGCCTTTTTTTTTTCGTCACTGGGATCGTTACGACCATCTCGCGAACATGAACGGACGACGCCCTTTGATTTTCGTAATGATCAAATAACGCCTGCCCATTCATAAAATGAACAAGCACAAACTCCTCCGTGCATGCGTTTCGAACTCACACAAATTAGCTTCACTGGTCACTGCCCATAGCGCTAAATGTTTCATGTTTTGCGTTTGTTTAGCCACGGTCGTTTTCGAGGCGAGCGCACACTTCAGACCGCTGCGCACGCACATCGTGACAGCTGTGGCCAATGGGAAGCCCAATTTCACTGGACTGCGCAGTTGAAGAACGACACGCAACGCAGCTTTGGCGACGTTTAAGAAGGCCGGGAGCGCTGCTCCTCGTCTCAAATGTGGTTTGTCACCGTGTCAGAACAAGCTGTGCCCGTAGCACCTTAGCAACCTCAAACAATATTGATGCTACGCAGGTAAATAATGCTCACGCACGATAATTATGTTTGGCAGAGGAACACCGTCTATTTCCTGTTGTTAGACGCAGTGCGCATTTAATGTGTTTAAAAACTACATAGGAGTCAACAGCCTGCAGAACAAGCCCGTCTATCGTTTGTTTTTGTTCTTTTTGCTAGCTGCGGTGTGCATTTACTGTCTTTAAACCTATAAACGAGCAAAAACCAGTCCGTAACTTTCCGCTTCGCCACTGGGAAATGCAGTGATATTCGAAATTTGATTCGTACTATTTCAGCAGCATTACATCGACTCTAGAGAGGGAGAGAAAGAGAGCAAACCTTTATTAAACAAAACGAAAAGCCAGATATGACTCGGCATCGTCTCGAATCAGGTCCGCGAACCTCGAACTCAAGTGCGCACTGAATTCCGTTCATGCTTCGGCGCGGAAACAACAGGCACGACGCGCGTTTTCACTTCAGGTAAGCGGCCCTCAGCAGACAGCCCTTGCCGAGCGTGGTCAGGATGACAACGGTCGTTACGACTTGGCCCCTGGGGCACCAGATCTCGAGGGAGGGTGAAGGGGGACAAAACGGGTTCACTGGTGAGAGTGTGGACCGGAACAGAGGTCCGCAAATTCGATTAGGGACCGATTGCGAGAGCGCGCGTGCACTCGCGCAACGGGAAAACACAGCTCGTTAGCGTCCGATTAGCCCAGCTCGCCGGCCGGACAACAGCGCCCCTCGGCCTGTGTTGCGCGCTCGCTTCTTCCCCATTAGGTGCCCGCGCTGGCGTATAAGTGCCACAACGCATGCAGGGGCAAAAACATAGCTAAGAACACACGTTGACAGAGAGCAGCTACTAATAATCGCCTTCTTTTTTTTATCTAATATTCAATTTCAGGTCGTCTAAGTGCTCGTACCGTTCTGATAAGAGCCTTGTGCGAAACGCAATCTATAGAGAGTGGATGGTGCTTATGAGGGAGAGGGGGGGTTGCTTTAAGTGCCCAGACAACGCCCGTTTAGAACACTTGAGCACAGTGAAAATACATGTGAATTACAGTCTTATTAAGTCTCAGTGAGAACAATGGCGATAATTCTGAGAAAAAATACGATTCAAAATAGAAAAGAAAAGCAGAAAATCACGTCAACCGACATGCTTCGAGCCTTCAGCGCTAACTACAAAACTTTATGATAGTTGCTTTAGCCAAAATGTGGGAAAAGGTGTCGATGAAGGTCGCCGCTTGTTATTATGGGGACATGGCGAAACCTTCATAAGGGTGATTACAGAAGCTGAAAGCGAAGTAGAGAAACAACTTGATTTTGAACAGAGTAATTAAACAAAACAAGCGTGCAGCTTGAATTCTTTTGGATGTTTCTTTCGTTGTTGTTGTTGTTGAACTAAGATTTTACCATCTTTAACTAACTAGTATAACTTTTTCCTTACTCAACTCAACTAAACTGAAATAAACTTTCGCTCGCCTAGTACCTAAGAGATCGATATAAATCTCTGAACGAGATTACTGTAATACTAGCCGTCAACTGCGCCGGATGTTGTAGTGTTGTATGAAAAGTCTTAATACAATATTTATGGCTGAATTTTGAAAACGTGAGGAAAGACACTTTCTTTTTTCAAATTGTCTCTTTTTTTTTTTTATGAAATGCATTTTGCCTTACTCTAGTTTAAATTTGTTAATGAGAAAAAATCCACATTAAGAGCAAGTAAAAAAAATACTTTATTTTTCAACAATATGCCACAGGAGCTTGTAAAGAATTGCACAAAGGATACTTCCTCGTCTAAAATAATGAATGAAGAGGACACAAGAATTCTGTGTGAAAAACAGTGCTGCGATGCGATAAAAAACCCACGATGTATATGCACTTTTATACAAGTTTTGAAAAGCAAAAATAGATATTTGATATTTGTAAGTTTTTAACGAAACTACTTTTGTCCTGTTGTGAAAATTTCAAAAGGCTGTCAAAATGGCAGGAAAAAATTGTCTTATTATATTAAGAGACATTGCTTTTTTCTGTTAAAAACCGACCCGCAATATTTATAGAACGAAATTGAAAGCTGTTGAGCTCGCATCATGGTGCGTTTGGCACGGCATGGCCTACCTCAGAATATTCAGTCTCTTGAGTTACTTCTCGAGATGACATGAAAACTTAACGTCTTAAGGCGGTGCTTTTCTGAGAACACTTCAATATTCTCAGCCTGTAGAAAAGCCTTCGTTACACCACTTTGTTCTTGCCCCTTATCTGGAAATTGAGCCAGAGCTAACAAACTTCTGTTTGTTTATACTCCGAAACAGCAAAGCTTGCGTCATTCTCTTTTTTTTCCAAATTGGGCAGCAATGTAATGAAGCCGAATATATAGATAATTTCTTATGCAGAGTATAGTATGTTGTGCACTAAATGGAGCTAAAAAATTAAAGGAACCTTGCCGTGCCAGCTTCTAGACCTAAGCTGCCCCTGGAACTAGCCACCATGACATGCTATAGCGTGCTGTGTGGACACAAGCTGCATCTAAAGGCGGCCCTTATTCCGCGCCCTAAACTACCCGGCGCCACGCGAAGCTTTCGGACAACGCTTGCTTGGACTCGCAAAATTCGACCGTTGCGAGCGGTGCCCACGGTGAGAGCGGTGGCCGCGGAGCGCCACATACCGTAGTCCGCCCCGTAAAATAGGGGCAGGCGTGGCAATGGCTGGAACTGCACAGCGGAAGCGAAGCGCGCGAACGAGAACAAAAACGCATGTGGGGAAAGGAGGGGGATCGGATAAATGGGCGCGTAAGAGGCCTCCAACGCAGCGTCAAAGGAGGAGGCCTCTCAACTAGATTGGCCGCATGCCTCAGCCAGGACACGGAGTAGCGGCCAGAGCGGGCACGCGCTTGGAAGTGAACACGCCGGCCGCCCTCTGCCCGGGCGCATCCGTATGGCCATGCAGTGGCGACGCCGCAGAAGGAAGCGGCCTAACAAGATGTGTTCCAACGAGCGCTGCCTCGACGGGCTTGAACTTGCGCGTCCAGTGGGCAAATCATGAATTTGATATAGCAGGAACTGAGAGAGAACGTCAGGCAGCAAATGAACACAGAAATGAAAGGAACTTTAGCTCAGGAATCATTGAAAGAACATGTTTTACTATCTAATGACAAAATGGCATTTTTCTCTTATTTTCTTCCTGTTCTCCTTCCTCATCTTTTTCTTTACCCATTTCCCTTACTTGCCCTTTCGTTACACCCATTTCTTCTTGTAATCCCTCTTCTCTTATTTTTTCCCTCCATATAATTTCCTTCCTGTTTTCTTCCCTTTCACATGCACACTGATTTTATTCCCACCCTTCCCTCCGTTCCCATATCCCTAACTAGCTTCCTTACTTCCCCCTCCCTCTTATACTTCTTCCTCTCGCTTCTCCTTTCTTCATCCCTCCTTTCGTTCTTTCATCTTCTTTTGTTTCTCTTCGTTCTCCTTTTCCCGCTCCTCCCCTTGTTTCCTCGCACTCTTCTTTCTTTACTCTTTCGTCCTGTCTGCCTCCCCCTCTCCTCTCTTCTTTCCCTCATCCCTCTACACTTCCCACTCCCATATTTTCTTCTCTCCTTTCTTCCATCCCCTTCCTCCGTTCACTCCCCTATCTTGCATCCCGCCTTCCTTTGTTTCTGCGTAAAGTGCCTGCTGGCCTGTGTATATACGTTCGCGCGCATTGCGTCTACGCACAGCTTGGTCGGATTACGCGAGCGGAAGGGTGGAATGAATGTAGAAGAATGGAGGCTATTACTCGCCAGGCGAAAGATATAAAATGCCGCAGCGGCGGGAGAAAGGAGATTGCCTCCTAGCAGCAAGCGAAGAAAAAGAAAAGAGGGAGAGAAAACAGCAAGAGAGAGCGCGACAGACGGCCGCACCATCAATTCATCTTTTGCAGCGCCTGTGCTTCTTACTCTACTCTTTTCTCGTCAACCCACTACGAACGAACGCCTTTGTGTTTTCCTTCATGGGAAAGCGTGCGCGCGCGTCGTACGCAGTTTCGCATTGCCGTCGATGCCCGGCAAGGAATAGGCGCAAAGATATATAATAAACGTTCAAAGCGGGAGGCCTGCCTGGGAACTCTTGTTTGTCTCTATCCGTTCCAGACTTTGGGCATCGGCCCCTCTCTTTGCAGCTTAGAGTGGGATCCCGAAGGCTTCGTCGAACCACTTTCTTTTCTTCTCACCACGCGTGGCCTCAGGACGCGCGAAAAGACGAGGTGGTTGGCGCCACGGAGAGAGGGAAAAGGGGATCCCAATCGTCATCGGCATCATTTATCTCCGTCGCCATCTCGGTGGCTGCGAGCGCGCGACACCACCGCTATTATCGGCGGCGCCCCCGCGGAATCCCCTTCGAATTTCAGCGCTCCTGTCCGCACGGGGCTCCGATCACGCGCGTGTTAGCGCCAGCCTGGTAGCAATCGGCCGCGAGCAGCTTTACACCCGACACTACGAGAGACGAAAATGCGCGGGCTGTGGCGCTCACTTTCATCCGCGAAAGTGATGTGATTGCACTGCATTCATCCTTCGGCTATTCTGTAGTCCCCCATTGAAGGGCGTGACACTGGGTGGTGCAGCTTTCTCATAGTTGCGTGTTGCGTGCGAAGAAAAAAAAATCATTACTGAATAAAAAAAAAAAAAAGAAAAAAAAATGTCCAGAAGATTTTCACAATCACAACACCCAAAGAAATCAAAATATTTCAATGTCAACGCAACGGTGATGCAACTGCGACACACAGCTTCGGGTCATGCAAATGACAGTAGGGTGTTCCCCTGGAGGTGTCTAGAAGGGGAAACACGGATGCATTAAGGCACATCAAAGCGTGTAGATGTCACTTGCGATCTGATGACGCCACTGCCTTGCATTCAGTGAAGAAGTTTTATGGCGACGTAGTATTTTCGCTCCCGATTAGGCTTTTAATGCTCTGCCATTAAAACAAGAGCTAAAAACGTAAAAATACAAAAGAATGCAGTTAGGGTAGCAAAAAAAAGAAAAAAAAAAGAAAAACACAACCTTAGCAATTGCTATAACTGCAAAGAGAATCTTCAAATTTGATTCAATTTATTTCGTTGTGGGATGTGAAGAAAAGCCTTGCCGGTCAAGAATTATACGCCCTAATAACACATTTTCGAAGAGCGATGTTTGACATGAATCGTGTCCTCCTTTGCAGTGAGGATGGTGGATTGGCTAAATAGTATGAGACGTCTAAAAAACTCAATGCTGTCCGATAGCTTTGACTAAAAACAAAGTTCCTAAACGGCTGTTATAGATGAAAAGGCTAGCGGTGTATTCGTAATGATATTGGAGGACAGTTACCTACGTATTCACAAACTCTGCACTGCTTAACCTGATTAGGCGGTCTTTAATCAGCATAGCCTAAGTTAAGTAAAAAGAAATATTAAATTTAGGTTACTAACCAAGTTAGTATGTGATAATGGTGAGAGGTCATGCAAACCTTTATGCTTGAATCTTCTGCGCAAGCTCATACAAATATTCGTACAACAAAAATAGATAAAAATGTGGCACAATGCTTTGAAGCGATAATACTGAAAGTTGAAAAAAACGGTATTCCGAATCTGACTTTCTTTTTCTTTCTGGCAGCTCAACGTTAAGCGTGGTCTTCACGCATAAATGATTGTTGATTTGACGATGAAGGAAAGCACCACACCGCCCTCAATATTATCTCAATTCCCTGTTGTTCACACGATGAAAATGTACACATTGTAGACAATCCTCAGAGAACGCGGTAAACAATAGCAGAACCGCGCGCATTAGCAGATGAACAATGCAGTGTTTACACAAGCAGGTAGCGCTCGCCGATGCCGGAGTTACGGTAATAAACAACAAAGAATGTAGCAAAACTTCAAGCTGGGCTTGTTCGTTCATAGCTATACAAACCATGGTAAAAGACTAATTTTTTTCGCACAAAGCGTGTCGGAGTACTGACTGTGCAACCAAAAATAAACATTTCATCGATTTATGCATCTTGTATGCGGTGCAATGCCAGTTACCTGCGCGGTATGCACGTGAACTCAAAATACCATAGCAGAAGTTCAAGTGCGGGCGACCTCAACGCCGCCGCTTTGTTCGCTGTCTGCGAAAACAAGCACCGCACGGAAAGTCACTCTCCTCCGCTGTGCTACGTACTGTAGTTCACTGTACCGAAGGCGACCGTATCGTATCTGCGTCGTCTGCTACAGTGCGCGATTCTCTCTCGTTCCTTCTCCATCTCGTTGAGGACTACTTTTTTAAATGCACTTCTGCCTAGGCTCTAAAGTTTTAGCGACTGCATCAGTGAGCACATTTGTCGCATGCAACAGCATGTCACACATCCCGAGCATGCACCGCGTTCAGAGAAGCACCCAGCGTATAGTGAGCCTTCCAGGCTTGTATATATTTCACAACACTTATTGCAGGTTTTAAAAATAAACTGCCTTCAAAATGAGTTCGCACGCTTTGTTACACGCTTTTCCAATGCACTTGCCAACTTACTAGTGCTATCTGTAACGTGCGAAATATTTCTATAAGTTTTCCATGCACATATGTGAGTCGCGCTCCCGAGCTGTATCCCATACGTTTCGCAGTATTTTAAAGATACCCCACTTTTGAAATATGCATTATTGTTCTTGATGAAAGGACGGGTGCATAGGCGTGATAATAAATTAGAAAACGGCATTGAAATATTCCGTTTGCATGCAGTCCTAGAGGCCGGTAAGCCAACCCTCTCCATTTAATCCGCTGCGCGTCCTCGGAGCGACCCCTTTATTTTTAAAGGTGGTGTTGGTCTATATTCTCCTCAGGTATTTTGGCGATCCCAAGGTTCCACCGCAACGAGAGCACAAAACTACGCTTCGCAATTCATGACATCTGCGCCACTGGCATATCGAATTCGCCGAAGCGAAGCTGTCCTAGTATATGTAACCGTGTTGAATTGCGGTAAAGAGTAAGAAACATAATTAGAGGTCCATTCTGAAAAAGGTTCCCGATGTTCCTTTGAAGCCACGGTAGAAAAATACAAAGAATAGAAGACAGGCGGAAATATATATGCAAGTGATAGAAATAATGACATCAAAGAAAGAAAGAAAGAAAGAAAGAAAGAAAGAAAGAAAGAAAGAAACGTGAAATAAAGTTCTCAAAAGCCCTTTATTATAGTCGTCACTGATATATAGGCGGAGTTAAAAGGGTTTTTTGACATGGCATTGGCGCTAGATTTATTTTTAATAATTGCAGCCACTCAGCTGCTTTTAAGCTGTTGCGTATTGTTGCAGCAAGATTTCACACCTTATCGTTGAAGCTCTCCACCACATTTAACGTGGCACGAAGCGGAGGCAACTGCGCCCCTCAGTGACCGCAGAGTACTTTCTTGCTTTCACTTCCTCAGCGTTGCTTTATACCTCTTTCACACGAGCGCTTTCTATCCACATTCAACACAATCTGCAGTCAACTCAATGCAGATCTAGGTTGTCACACGGCAGCTTTCAAATCGAGTGCGAGCCTACTTACTTCGAAGTTGCTTCCTCAAGCGCTCTAGAGTTTTCAAGCACATTCGAGAGCGGTCACCGCCACCATCGACGTCAACGCACAAGATGGAAAGCCCTCAATGGTCATTCAAGACGGCCGCGCTTCAATCCTTCTTGATAACCTCCGTGCAGGTTGAGTTCAATGAAGGGAGGGAGTGTTCCTGTTACAGAGGTATTAGTGACTTTTGGACGCAAGTAAGGGTAACAATGATTGTGTTCAACTAATGTCTTACCCTGCTCGATGGTTGTCTTCAGTGTTGTGACTATCATTTTTACATTTGTTGTACCTGTAACGGCCTATATATATATATATATATATCGCGGCATAGATGGCCGCTTTTCGATGGAGGTGGAAAGTAAGGCGCCCGTGTATTATGCGATTTCCGCACACGTTAGAAAATCCCATGAAAACGAAATTTCCGTAGCCCACTACTATGGCGCTCATCACAGCCTTAAGCGATTTGGAAATTAATCCCTATAAACTGAACCAAACCTGATTCTCCTTCCACCAGCACTTGCAGTGGGGTCCTTTGCGTGTGAAGTGTGTGCGTGGGTAAAGGATTATATATTTATTGTTTTAATTTCGTTATTGCAGTAAACCGAACTTCCTCGTGTTTGTGTATGCCTTTACTCAACAGTATGACTTGCGAACAACGCTATCAGTCATTTCAGCACTGCCATCACCGACTCGAAGGCAGACTGTCTCAAAGCAAATCACATCTACGTGGCAGACTTCGCTAGACCTGTGCACAGGATCGACCGAGCCCGAGACCCAGTATCCAGCCTGCCCCGTGGGCCGGTCCCAGCTTGGCCGTAGCTTGAAGCAGAAGTTCTAACTAGTATTCAAGCCCCAAAGTAGCATGGCTCTTCTGCTCTTACCATCACGCCATTTCCTTGTGCAAGGTGCCTTAGGGCTCACTGCCAATCTTTCCTCAATTTTTGAGCGGAATAGCGTGAAAACAAAAGTGCGTGTTTAGGGCAGCTTTGAAATTAGAAGAAAGGCACTTAGTTAGATTTAATTGGTATTTAACATAAAGTCCACTTCAATCAGCATGATTGTTTGGTAGGTTTCCAATCACATTGCGCTAAATATGATATAGTCTAATAACAAATGAACAGGAATCAGCGAAAATTGTTTTTAAATGCCCCATCCCAAACTACCTCATCTGATGTACTCGTAGCTAGCATCTCGCCTGAAGGAAATTTAAATTTTAAAAGATAAATTCATTGTCATCTAAAGCAGTGTCAGCAAACATTAGCAAAAGCAAAAAAGTCCCAGTCCGAAATCAAGACAGCGCTTCAGTGGATCCCTGCTCACTGCCGGCTCGATGGAAATGAGTAGGCCGACGTTGAAGCAGAGTGCCCTAAGCAGTTGCCTCCGAACAGATGTGCCTTTTATTGCGAAAGCAATACTACGCCAGATTTAATTCGGTCCGTCGCGTAGTCTGTGTCCGCAGTCATGAATGACCTTGAACGGCCGCGAAGAAGAAGAAGAAGAAGAAGAAGAAGAAGAAGAAGAAGAAGAAGA
>JAJIZL010123214.1:31847-62668 GCA_023969395.1 Amblyomma maculatum
TAGAGCAAGTGTCTCAATGAATACAAAGAGAAATTGCCACATTGAGTCAGCCAAAATAGCACTACACGCAGAAATCTTTGCCGCAGAATTCAGTTTAATTATAAACCAAGACAATCTTCATGACTCAGGTAACGAGCCCTCAGGCGACATGAGACCTTATTTGAAATAAACTTTCAGACACAAACCCTCACGCAATACTGTCGAATTATCTGATGCGTACGTCTGGTCAATGCTACCAGTTAGCTAATTTCCGAAATTATTAGCGGAAATATTGGTCATCCTTAAGCTACCAAATTTTCCTCACACTTGTGGGCTAAAATATTTTTTAGAAATTAAGGACAGTTTGTAGCCGCATACTACGCATTATTTTATCTTAGAGTGTAATATTAAATGAGTGCGAAGAAACCAAAGTGGCTCTGGTGTCCGAGCTGGGCAGCCGCCCAATACTTCCTATCGTCACTACAGTACGTTAACGTGCGTGAATGTTAACAGATCCCGTCACACCTCCACGTAAGCTCGCTCTTCTTCCAAAAATAAACAAATAAAAAGAAAAAAAAGAACTACACGGTTCTGGGGGGAGATGTAACGTAACTGACAACTTTGCAAATGTGTTACGAATTCTGATCGTCCTGTACCTATATTGAAATAATATAAGCTCAATTTAATGCCTCGCCGTGGTGGCTAAATGTTTAAGACGCCCGACATCCGATTCCGAGAGCTTGGGTTCAATCTAGCTTATAAGCTTGTCTGATCAGCTTGAGTTAAAACTCCGCAGTCCGTCGCTAACAGAGGCCTTCTTTACTTGCGTGCTCCGAACAGCAGTTTCAGAAGGCAATGAAAGTTGACCAAGCTCTCTATTTCGCTTTCTACGAAACCTTTCACAAAAATGCGATCACTGCTTCCCCGCCCTTTCTGGACCTCGTATGTCTGGCTCCAAGAAACATTTTTTTTTCTCTCTTTCTCTTTTACTTGGCACCTCGATCACACCACCCAAACCAGGAAGCGGAAATCCACGCATCCCACCCACGTCGCTGATAACGACGACCGATGCAGAAAGTGCGCGGTAGTAAGTACTCTACGCGGGGACCCTGAAACAAGTCCAAGACGAAATAAAGAAAAAAAAATTAGAAAGGAACAGAGGTCTTTCCTTGAAGTGCACGGCCTATAGCGTGGGGCCACCTTGGTTCCAGCGAATTGGGAGAGGGAGACACGCTGCTTAATCACAGCAGTGCTGCGTAATCAAGAATTGTTCGTCCTGAAGCTAGGAGGCGAAAATACGAGAACATTTTGCAAGTATAAATGGTGCGTGAGTGGCTTTCTAGTAGTGAATGGCCAGCGCACGAGTACCACCCGTCAGTCACAAATACGCGAGGTCAGTTTTGCTTTGGCGATCACCTGACGCCAACTAGATGGTCGCCACACCACCGCGCCATCTAAAACGGACATCGTACAGCCCACCAGCCACTAAAAGCGTACTTTGGTCTGAAGTAAAAGGCCGACGCCCCTGTTGAAACGTTCTGTGGCGTTGCCGGCCACTGAGGGAAAGCCCGCCGTCACCCTTTGCCGCCCTCCTAGCCCAACCTCCTTCGCACGCAGTCGTTAACGTAACGGTTTCGGCGCGAGCACTGCAATGCCGGAAGCCTTATCACGCTCGTGCGGCCGCCACACGCTGTGGGATCTCGGCACTCCGAGAAACGGGCAGGAAGTTCTCCGCTCCTGGCCTCGATAGTGCGCCATTTGGAAGAGGACCGAGCCGCGCCCCGTGCTGAAGGCAGCCTGCCGCTTAGCTTGTCTTGCTTGGATCGGCTCGCTTTTCGTGTTTGTATGACGTGGAGCTAGAGGCAGTCTATGGTCATCAGACGGGAAGCAGCTTCCGGCATCCAAACACTAAGTTACGCAAAAAAATAAAAAAGAAAAGACGGAGCGAAACAACACTCAGCAAGCAGCTCACGGAGTACAACGGTATGGATGCACTCTTATGGTCCCGTCTCAACCGCTGTGTTCCCCTCTCCACGATCCTGCCTCTCTCGCCGATATTCCTTCTTTTCGGTTACCAATGTTACAATAAGGCTCCCAAATCTTCCGCCGCGGTAAACAGAGTTTGTTCCCAAGAGCCTTGCGCAACGTTCACTCAGCTCGCAATTTCCGAGCGCAACTTTCGTATTTCCACTGCTTTTCACACTGATTGCTCCTGAAGTAACAATCAAGCTTCAGTGCTATACTTCGGGCATATTTTCGCTCTATGTGCTCTAAAGGGCTCTACTTCTGGTGCACCTCAAAATCGCGCGTATCGCTCGTCAAACATTGCGACGAATAATTTCAAGTCTTAATTAAAAAGGAAGGTGCAGTAACAGACGTGGACACCCAGCGCCAAAGTTGGGAGGGATGAAGAATTGATGGAGTTAAAAAATGAAAAGAGAACGCACTGACGGAGTAAAAAGGATTTGACTATTTTCATCCACTAGGATTTTCTTCTCACCTCAACGCATACGGGGTTGTTTACACTTCAACTTCTTCGAACCTCATCCCGGATTCAATACAGCGACCTCCTGCTGCAGAGGTCATTGAGTGGGTCCTATCTTCTACGAAGAATTTTACCCAACAGAGGCGTGGAAGCTCAACGGAAAGACATATTCACTCATTCTCATTTTCATTTTAATTGTCCACAGCGTACCAGAGATTTGAGTCCAGATCACTCCTCTAGAACAAAAAACTATAAGAGCTGATCAAAACAATTCACGGCACGAGCTACGTGTTACAGTGAACTTGTGGAGAGAGTTCGACGTCAGTTGAGTGAGACTCAGCCGGCGATTGGCGTTGTGGTTATGGAGTGTCTATTTACTTCTTTCAACTGGATATTCCTTATGAATTGAAGAGGTATGAGTTTTATTGACGCAGTTTTCTTCTTATATCTGTCTTTCATTATATGAAAGTTCTTCATTTTTCGTAGCGTTCCTTCCTTGATTTGCCATCTGTCAACCATGGCAGGTAGTAGCTAGCTATTCCGTGTTACTAACTGTATTAGGTAGCAGGTGTATTTTGCCGTCCATAATGTAACAAGTGGCAAAACGGCGCTCAGGTGGTACAGCATCAAATCTGTTCATTGGGCTCGTATGTGAGGGCGTAATACGAAAGCATCAGATGTGACGACGGAGAACAACATGCTCGATACTTGTCGGTATCAGGCTAGGCTTAGCCTTAGGCTGCTGTGCACTTTTCAGTATGACTCGGAACCTTTCAGATAACGCCTTACAGCATTGCACCCTCTCTCAAGCAGCGTAGAAGCTATCACTTGCGATAGGTAACTCTTCTGGAGAAACCTGGCAACTCCCCTCGAACATGAGAGCGATCACTCGCCATAAAGCAAGTATGGGTCCAGTTGCCAGCCGCCATCAAAATAAATACCAAGTAAAAAGTGCCTGCAAAATAACCTAAGTGACCTCCTCAATTTTTACTAACAGTGCCGTTCCCATGAAAACAAGGTTATTCTAGTTCTGCTCCATTACTCTCACGGATAACAAAACATTTCAGGCTCGTTGAAAAAACTAAAAGTAGTCAACGAAGAGAATCAGGAGCTGAGAATTTTCTGCATAACGAGAAGGAAAGAGCATCCTCCAAGAATCCCCGTCTTTCATCGATTGGCAATCACGTGAAACTCGATGCCTCCGCTAAATGAAAACGCCGGGCAGGCATCGTAAGGCTAGGGAAGCATAAATAAGAAGCGAGTAAGAGAGCACTAAGAGAGAGAATGTCGCGAAAGGGAGCTCAAAACGAAGCTATGCCGTGCAAAACTGAAGAAAGGGCAGGCGAGGAAACGTGAGGGGCCAATGAAAAAAAAAAAAAAAAAAAAAAAAAGAAGAACAAGAACAAGAAAGAATCCTCGGTTCCTCGAGGACGCCCGAAGAACGCAGCTTTGGAAATAAGTAAAAGACATCCAATTCGTTCGCTCGCTTTCTTTACCTCTTTCTCGCTCACCGCTAATCGCGAGTGAAAGGCCTCCAGAGCCAGCTGAAGAGACAGACTCGTATTCGAGACGCAAGAAGACTCAGCCCGTTCTTCTCAAGAAAGGGAAGCGGGAAAGGCGGAGCAGAGAAGGAACCGCGAGCTCAGGAGGAGAGGTGCCTTTACGAAAGACGACGGTGGCGGTGCAATTTAATCGAGCGCGCTCTCATTTGCGAAGCAGCAGCGTACGGCGCCGAACAATAACTCGGATGCTCGATACAATCTCCGCTCCGGGGATTATGTTAACGGACGTTGCTGCTACTGCCGCCGATTCTGGAGCCGCTGCTACAGCCGGTAGCTGGGCGGGCGCCGCCAAGATAGCAGCGCATTTCGACGCTCGGCAGTGCTGAATATTGGTCATATAGTAATCCGTTCATTGCGTTATCGGGTGACGCAGCGGAATTACGAGAGAAATAAAGAAATACAGCTAACTCAAAACTGGCGGATTTATTAGAAACGCGCAGTATTTCAACGCAACGGAAGCGTACAAACCTGAAAACTTAACAGATGTCACCATTTATACCACGTGTGCAAGGTAATCAGTGAATGACTATGCTGTCGTTCTTGATACTTGCTTGTGGCTTTTGTTTGATTCGCTCTTTTTTTTTTTTTTTTGACGCTATAAGCGGATGAATGATAATTATGGCCGACCCAATACTTGTAGCTAGTGCCAGGGTTCCCCATCCTTTCAGTTGATCGATCCCCTTAGACAGTTATTTTGCTGAACTTTGTACCATGCAGTGCCATTCGCGGTACGCGCTAATGTTTGAGAATTATTTTGCTTGATGTTTTTTGCCATAGTAAACGCCACCGAATGGCGTAAGCAAAACTCAAGCGTTGTTTGTTGCTTAACGGGCAAGCAGAGAGACGTACACTACTTCATTGTCTAGGTTCGCGGCTGCAAATGACTCGGCTTGCATCCCCCTGCAGCACCCAAAACCGCCTGAAGAGGAGAACACTGTTACCAGGCTTGCGCCCGCACGAAATTCAAATCCATTTCATTGACAGCAGCAGCACTTGCAAGTAAATTTCGCCAATGAAAATTCATTCAAAACCTCTGCGCAAGATCAACGCACTTTTAAGGAATCATGAAATCGTTTTACTGACAATGAAAATCGGGAAGACGTTTGCTAGCCACAGTTCCACGAACCTAGCACGACCGGGGCACTTAGGAGAAATGTTTGCCTCGATTTCCTCCCTTGAAACAAATTTTCCCAACTGTGCTCTTAACGAAAACCTTGGTTCGAACGCGTGTTGTGCTTGGTGCTCTCGCGTTTACGGGTCTAGATTGTGTGATTAGATATGTGATTTGATTCTGGGCTCGTCTAGTAGTTCAGCTTTAAACTAGCCTGCGAAAGAAAGAGAAAAAAAAAACAATAAGAGTTAAAGACCAATAGGTATCTCGGCTTCATTTTTTTAGACAAGTTCCCTTTTCAGCCATATAAGCAGAGGCACTCTCATCGAATGGTTTTCTTAAGATGCCTCTTGATTCTGTGTCTTTGATGCTTTTTCCTGCTTGTAAATATTTCCCATTGCTTTTTCTACGTGGCTCTGCTAGAAGCACTTTTCTTATACTAAGTCATTGTCATTATAATGCTTCTAGGGCCATGTTAAGTTAATAAAATATTCAGTTTTGTTTAATATGTTCTTGTTTTTTCAAGGATAGTAATGCAACTAAAAGAAAATAATAAAGACTGCCATGAAAGATAACTAGCTCTGTTCCTCCCTCTGCTGTGTACTATATATTTTTCTTCTTAATCACAATCTTTGTTCCACATTGCGCCAAAACTATCGACACTGTTGTACATGCGGCACTCTGCGCAAACTGCCTTCATCAAGCTCGCGGCGGGGCTCCTGTTTCACACACCGACAATGTTCACCTTTTACCTGGCCCATTTGTAGGAGGCTTAATCTACCGAAAAACTGAATTCTTGGTTTGTTAATCTTATAATCTTCTAATTCTCTAACGCAAATGAGGTTATCATGTTTCGTCAGCCTGACCGTCGATGTGGACGAGGTCTTTTACGCTGTAAATGCGGCCGACTTCGTCTCAAGCGATCCACTGCTCAAGTTTTCTCTAGACAAGATTATCATATGCATGAAGGAAATCGATATTGGCTGATTTGTGGGGTTTAACGTCCCAAAGCAACTCAGGCTATGAGAGACGCCGTAGTGGAGGACTCCGGAAATTTCGACCACCTGGGGTTCTTTAATGTGCACTGACATCGCACAGCACACGGGCGCCTTGCTTTTCGCCTCCATCGAAAAGTGGCCGCCGAGGCCGGGATTCGATCCCACGTCCTTGGGAACAGTAGTCGAGCGCCGTAACCACTACGCCACCCCGGCGGGAGGGAAATCGATATTAAGCAAAAACATTGCTTAGGAAGAATTAAGTGCAGTGAACACTGATACCAGTTGCCAGATAGCTGTAGGGACAACAGGAAATATGCGCTACGTTCAACTTAAGTTTAGTAAATCAGTTAAGACCATCTTCGGAGCGTACTGAATGAGTACAAATGCTTGTGAAGCAAGGGAGTAATGTAATATTGCCGTTTAGTTCTGCATTTGTACCAGGTATTAGACACATTATAAATGTTGGACGTCACGATTGGTTTACATTAATGACGCCCGAAATAAATAATTTGCGCTAATATTTATTTTGCTCTCAGCATTAAAAGTATCTCCTGAATTAATCGTTGGGGAGGTAATTCGTGTTCACTCTGTTTCGTTCGTTCTCGGCACATGCGTTATTGATAGAGCTTAGCGCAGAGTTCTGCAGCCTTCACACCATTATTTTAAATAAAAAAGAAATATATGCTACAATATCTAGCTAATTTAGACGGACGCAATCTCCCTGAAGTACTGGGGCTAAGACGTTGCAATGCAAGCCAGCTGTTCAGTATAGGCGAACAGCCAAAGCGACTGCTCAGAGAAGCTGATCAAATTTAATTAGGGAACCTAACATTGTCTTCATGAATATGTCCGATGTCCTGGACTAAAGCGCGCTCGTTCAAAGAGCCTATGTTTTGTACATCATCGTGTCCATTACTTAAACATTAAGACTTGCCCTGCCGGCAGGTCGGCAGAAATTCCAACTAACTCCTCGTTGTTTTAGCATCACTGGAAGTTAGCCGAGCTAGTGTTGGCTCTTTCCTTGACTCGGCGCTTTTTAACGCCTGCTTGCCGCCCCTTCACTATTGGCTCTTTTCGGTGCACATCATTTCCGGGTGAGCCGTAATAGGCTGTTCGCAGCGTGGCATCAATTTAAAAAAGCAGCGGGCAGCGGTGACTGCGCTGGTCCCAGAAAAACATGCATTTACCTGTGGGCTCGTGAACCATCTCACGGTTCCGCCTTTGAGCGCAAGACAGCAGCGGCCGCGGTCGGTCAATTATGCACGCGTTCCTGAGCCGACCGAAGAGGAGTCGTGCGAGTGAGAGACGTAAGGCAGACTATGCCAATGTTCGCAAGAGATCGAAGAACGCGCGAGCTTTCTTTCACGTGGCTGAGTGCTCTTCCGGAGGACATAAAACTTTCATCTAGAGAGTTTTTGCTCCGTTTTTGTTGTCTCATCGCGGCCTGTGTCTTTCTCAGTTTCCTCCTAGGACTTAAGTCTAGCTCTCTATACACGGCCAGTGACTGGTGGCATCGTGGTGCTTGACGCGGCTCCGTATTCTGCATCTGCATGATCGAAATAAAATCCTGTATTTCTTAAACCACCTGTCCAAGGGAAGTAATCGGATTTGCGTCGTCACTCTAACTATTACGAGACTGTGCAGAACAAGGATCTATATTTTTAAAAGCTATTATTTTGCGTGCTATTTTACAGTCTTACTGGTGCGGCTGAGAAGAAAAAAACATTAAACTGAGCCATACCACAAGGACGACAAACAGCTCAGTGGAAAAACAACTACCCTAAAAGCTTTATCTGGAATTCACGCTGACACAGCGTGAAAGAAAAAAAAAAGATCAAAAATAAATAAACGGTCAACAGCTCATTTACTACTCGTAGGCCCCCTCCTGCTGCTAAAGGAGGAGAAAGTTGACCCCTTCTTGCATGTGTTTTTAATGCATTGGCATGAGGGCCCACGCTGGAAAAAAATCTCCCTGTCCGTCTGAAGGTTAAACCGTCCGTCCTTCCGTCTAAACCCTGGGTTTGCACCCGGCAAAAAATAAAAGGAAACTCCCTCTCCATTCTGGCAGAAGAAAGTACGGAAGTGGGAGAGAGAAGGCTATCAAAGGGTGGAAGGAGATGGATACCGGAGAGTGAGGATGGGAAAGACGTGTCGCACTTCTGCTCCGTAATAGATGGGGACACATGAGCGGGGCACGGTGCGTCACGTGACGACTGACAGACTGTATTTCCATCTCCTGTTCGCGCGTTCTCAACCAATTATATTTAGCAGCTGATTTGGCTGAAGACAGCCCTAATGCTGACGCATTATACTAATTGATCATCTGTACTTTATTAAAGTGTAGCCTGATCCTCTTGTGTTGTGTACACTACATCCCTGTCGTTCAAAAAACATTCAACGCTTAACTCTAAAGTCTGGCACAGTATTTCAAGTTCTAATCGTAAACTAGTAAAGGTGTCATATTTCTACTCGTCCTTTCCGCAGGAGTCCTACCTTAAGGTGACACAAAATTGGATGGGAAAGGGGAAAAATAAAGAATGAAATACGTGCCCCCATCGAATATTTTATACCGAACAACCAATATAGAATCCTCTTTTCAAGTAGGTGCTACACTGGAAAGACAGCACCTAAGTTAATGGCATATTCATTGCCCTTCGTTTGTATTCTCTCCTTGCTCGTTTCTTCCAACCGCCCGAACACTTCTTCCCGTATCTCTTTCCCGTAATGATGACGTGCCACTGCACCTCGATGGCCGAGCGACACAGCCTCCATGTGGCTCAATGCAAATAGAAATATCAAATGCACACGATAAAAGTACTTCGGAACAAGGGCATAAAAAGCCATCGCTCTAGCAAAGGGAGTTATGCAATCGATTATTGATCACCAGAAGAGTTCGCCTACTCGCGCGGTTTTCCAAGCCAAAGCCTACCGGCAATGAATAATGCCTGCTACAGAGATCTCGAAGGCGGCGGCGAGACAGAAGGACTCCATCGAATAAAGACGACAGTCTGATCGTAGGGTACCTCTGTTTTTCCCAACGAAAGAAGGTTTCTCCAAAATACGTAAACTTTTCCAGGGAACATAATCCCGCAGGCCGCTGGAGCGGACTCTCGTTAAAGACGATGATGCGGGCTAGGTTAAAGAGGTGCAGTCAGGCTTTACTGCGACACCAACAACGCAGAAAACAGCACGGTGTCATCAATATGCTCCGGCGCTCAGTTCTAAAACGAAGGGCAAACTTCCCTGAACATTATAACTCTAAATCTACGTTTGTTGAGCCTTCAACATTGTAAAGAACCTGTGCAATTCTTTAGCCATTTAGCAGTTTTTAACGCAAGGTGTCAAAATATGAGGCTAATAGATGATAATATCAAAACGTCCCCTCGGAGCTGAAATAAGTGCTGTTCGGTGCAACAAAAAGGGTACGAAGTGTTATCGCGAATGATTTAAGATATGTTTAGTGTCTCCCTGATCAGTAGTGTAACCACAATTTATAGCGCCGATCATATGCACCCATTCGGTGTTCAGCTGCGTCGTCGTTAATGTCGTTGGTGCCGTCTTCTTCTTTCGTACTCTTCTTTCTTCTTATTTCTTCTTCCTCTTCTCCTGCTTTCATCTTCTTTCTACTTTCTCTTTTTTCTTCCTCTTCTTCTTTCTCTTCTTTCTTCTTCTTCTGACAAATTATCTTGCTCTCGAGAAAATTAAGAACGCTTTGTAACTGCACATGCATACATACAAGCATCTCTCAAATTCTGAACGATATAGTGTCAGAACTCGGTGGTAATATGGCATGCTCACAGAAGTCTAACGCTCGGAAGATGCGTACCGGCGGTTCGAGCGTCACTTGATATAAATAAGTTCATGGCGCCGATGCAGCTTCGAAAGAGCCGACGCTATCACGTGACCTTCTTATAAATAATCAGGTAATTTTCAGCTGGGAATATTTGAGCCCCCACGTTGTGGTGGCAAAATATTCCCTCGTGGGTCATGACACAAAAGTAGTATCGTGATTAATATGCCGATTGACGTCATGAAGCGAAACACTTGCTAGGAAGGACGCCAGAGCGGAGGGCTCGGAATTATTGCAGTCCACATCAGCCTCTTTAAACTGTGCACATTTGAGAACACACAAGCACATTTATTATTATTATTTCGCATTTTGCGCTTCATGGAAATGTTTCTGCTGAGGTCGGGTTCGATTCCACAGAAATGGGATTAGCAGCCGAAGGCAAATTACTGAACCGCTACGGTAGCTCATAATTCAAATTCATATTTTTATTGCGAGAACAATACTACTCTAGATTTCGAGTCTTCAGCGTAGCGCGGCGGTAGCCACGTCTTACCTACGGGGCGCTGTGACGTCACACCCACGTGACACAAAAGCGAAAGATGGCTCCCAACTCTAGCCATCGGCGTGGCGTAGTCGGAGCAGCGGCTCGGTTGGCAGGAGCTGCCAAATTGGGTCTCTCGTTTCACATAGGACTGTTATGTCATAATCAGCCTGCTGGGACCCTGGCATTCAAGTTACCCCTATAGGCCACTAAGGCACGTTCATACGGCTTGGTTAAAACGGGGCTTTATATATGGGTTGAGGAAGAAGAAAAAGAGAAGAAGAAAAGAAGAACGCTCGGTCACCTGCAGCTGATGCTTTCGCTTAATATTCGGTTCAGCAGCGTTGAACTCTTGTAATCTTTTTTATCTTCCCTTCGGGAGACTATCCAAGAGCTGCGCAAAACATCTGTCATATATAGAGACGTCACCAGTTCAAGACGATGAACACTCCATTCTTCCAGGCGACTTGTTTACAGAGGCGATACAAATTTACCTTCTACTACAAATTGTTCAGCAAAGGTATTCTCAAAATCCCTCTGTCAGCTAGCTACGCTCGTAACAGGCCTGATTTCGCGAATATTCTAGAGGTGGTGCGGCGAAGCTTGTCCCTGTGAATAGTTCAAGGAGGTCATTGCATCTCCCCTTCTGTTATGGGGCCGCGTTCGACAGCGAGAATTTGTTGCGCAGGTAGTGTGTTGTGGTTTCTCAGGGAAAACATCCCACAGTGTGCGTATATTTGCATTTAAAAAGGTGAAGTGATTTATATAGCAACTTACCGACAATATCATAGGGGCTCACATGAGGTCGCATGCACATATATGACACATTACGATATGCAGCAGTTGCAACTGACGCAGCAACTAAGTACGACTACAAGCTAAAGTTGCTGGAATTTTTTTACTATGCTCTCCTTGAGGAAACACTTTTCGAGTTAGAGCTCAGAAGTGCAAATAAAAAGAATTATTTCGTTGTTAAACATTTCACTCGAGAGAAATAATAATCGTTGCAGTTCATAAAATGATACGAGGAGGTGGAAGAAGATTAAAAATTTGCATTCAGAAATTGCTACTCGCCCCATTTGCAAGATGTGAAGAAATGGAAACAAAATTTTCAGATATGTTTCTTTACAGAAGTTAAACAAGACCATCAGGAAGGCATAGGATAGCTAAAGCACGAAACCAGAACTCAAAGCCCATGATCGCGCACGCAAATAATCGCTAAAAAAAAAAAAAAAAAAAAAAAGAAAGGGAAGGACGAAGGGGGTTAAAAAAGCGCTGAATAAATGAGGCGTCAAAAATCGCAGCTATATAATAGCTGCGACTTTTTTTCCTGTCAGAGAACGAGAAAGGGCGCGCGCGGAAGGGGACGACAGGAAGTATAAATCTGGGAGCAAAAAATGGTTAAAAACACGAACAGAAAAACGTAAACACAGAAGAGCGTAAGGAAAAGCGTGACGGCACCGTAGGACGGTACAGCGTAAGAAAAGAGCACCCGCCGCGGGCAGTTTGGGCACGAGCCAAGCTCCCGGTGGCGGAAAGGCCGTAAAGGAGAAGCGAGGGAAGTCGCTGGACCTGTCGGCTCCAACGTCCGGCGAGGTGCGCCGCAGCTGGGGCAGTTAGGAAGTGGCTTTATCATGTTTCCTTTCTTTTTTTTTTTTTATTTCCAGCTCCGCTTTTATACAGCACTGACGCGTTTGCTTTGTTTCTCCCTAAGGGAAGCAGGACAGCTAACAGCTGCGAATGATGGGGAAAAGTACGAGGGAAGAAAGCGGCGGCAGCGCACTCTAAAGCCCCGACAGAGGCGTCACATTCGTGTAAGCACGTCGTCCGCTTGACCAGCGTGCTGGGGACACTGGCAAGAGCCGATTGGCAGCGCTTTATCCGGGGAGGATAGCTTCGTGATTATATCGTAACGTGGCCGCTTTAGCGACATACGACGTCAGTGTCGCGTGATAGGCAAGATAACTAGAGAAGAGACTGATGGCACCTTCAACACGTTCTAGTTCTTCCTTCTATCGAATCGACAGTTTTAGCTCTTAGACAGCAGTCAAATATCAGATGTCTAGACAGACGCCTGGACTCTACTGGTCTGCTTACTGCTGAATTATAACTATGCTATGCTTCACAAGATCTTTGCAACTCTAAGAGAGTTATAAGGACGATGTGCGCTCATTGTATACGAAAGCACGACCGTATTACAGCCTACGCTCCTTCCGCCATCTCCGACAACAGGGTAGGACTAGAATCGTGTAGTGCATGCCATCCTGATTAGCCTCAGCCACCCTTACCTTTCGTAGTTCTGGGAACAGCTTGCGAAACGGGGAATAGTGTTTTATTCCCACGTGGTCTTTATTTAGGTTTAGGCATGTAGGGGCTCACTAACTAAGAATGGTAGAGTAGACATGCTCACTAAAATTAACAATTTTCACTACTCTTTCAAAGCTCTATGGTTCCCCTATGCATCGAGTTGGTTCGTCTTCACTTTTGGCTAGAAATATTGTTTAGATTTTTCTGGAAATAACTCTTGGTGGCCCCGCACTTGGCAAGTGTCAGGGTCGGGAAAACAGTACTTCCTGCGGATTCCCGTATAACAAATACGGTTCGGAACAGCCAAGTATCGCGCCTACTTCGTCTTGAACAGCCTAAAACGCTGAGAGAAAATGCTGACTCGTGTCTTTAATCATTTGCCGACTATCTAATCGCGCGCAGCGATCATGCGCGAGATAACGAGCTTCCGATAATAAACAGAAAATCACATTACCCAGAGCCAGAGGTGATGCACTTTTAACAAATGTGAGCAATGACTTACCGTGCCAACGGTAAACAAATATTTCCTCAATGAGATTCCAAAATTCCTAAATCAGACTCTTTTTCGTTTGCACCGGCTTCAAATTCCCGACTATTTGCTCTATACTTTCTGAAACTCCACACGAAAATAACAATGTGCTCAATTTAGCTTCTCCGATATATCGAAAAGGTGAAACGAACAGGCATCTATGTGCTAATTAAGTGATGTTAGGGCACGTTAAAGATCCCCAGCAATCGAAATTACTCTGGAGCCCTGCACTGCGGCACCCCTTTCACTCCCACCTTCCTCGTTCCTCTTGCGGCACGGGTTGGGTGTCCCAGAAAAATGTGGGCCAGATACTGCGCCTTTTCTTCCCTGTGAAATAATTAAATAAAAAAAAAAGAATCGCGAACAGAGCACCACTGAAGACGGGAACAGTGATTGGGACGATGCGCCATTTTAAAGACGCATTATTTTGTTGCTGAAAACACGACAATTGAGCGTTGTTGCGCAAGGAAGCCAGGCACTGTAAGAAGAAACTTCAAATGAAGAGTTATGGTGGGCATTATGGCCTTTACGATGGTCACTTAACTGCTGTGCTAATCGTGCCCGCCGTCGACAGGACAGCGCTGTCCTGTCGCGTCTGATTTCGCAGTTCAGCTTTTCGTTTAGTCGAAGGGAGTTAAACGCTCAAAGACAACGACTCGGGTGTTTTATTTTCGTGATCATTCGGGTTGGCAACTCAATCACACCAATACACTGGCAGGGGGGTCGCAATGCTTGGGGCATCGTAGTAGGTTTTAGCGCCCGAGTCTTTCATCTGTACGTATACAGAGCGTGTTTCGGCACCGTTGTTAACGCACCCCTGCAGGGTTACGCCGTTGTCCACGCGATGGCAACGTACGTACGTACTTGACGAGTATGTCGGCATTAGTTTTATTCGAGCGCTCTTCGAAGCAAGTTTGCGGCCAACGGCCTCCTGACCAT
Source organism: Amblyomma maculatum (assembly GCA_023969395.1). Classification (NCBI taxonomy): domain Eukaryota; kingdom Metazoa; phylum Arthropoda; class Arachnida; order Ixodida; family Ixodidae; genus Amblyomma; species Amblyomma maculatum. Next base: position 46,089 of record JAJIZL010123214.1, read on the forward strand.
CGTGGTGTGGTCAGCTGTAGTTAGAACGTGCGCCATAAAATCTGCCCTCAACGTTGTTGATCTGTCCGAGACAAGAGCTTCAGGAGAAGCATGTAGTTACTCGCACAGTATTCTCAAACAACATTTGCAGTTTCTGTCACGCTGCCGTCGGGTAACTTTCTCCCTAACTGGCCTATGTGGCAGTCATTTGCCATGGTTAGGACAACAGGTTTTTTCATAATCCACCAGCGCCCAGTGCAAAAGCTACATTAAGTGCTAACCCTAACTGTTAGGGTTAATATTGCAGCACGTTAATTTTAGAAGGGGGCTCAGAAAATGCATTAAGATGCAGGGGACATATCTCGTCGTAAGGGCAGTAGGCTGTGAATAGTCGGCTAATCTTACCAGTGGCGTGTTGCGCTGTTAAAAACCTGTATGGGCATTCACTTCTAGGTTCTTGTGTTTTACACTCTAGACAAGAATATGCCTATATTGGTGTTAAATGGGGATCGAATGTACTCTAGTACACTGCCTAGCAGGGGCACCGTATTCCCTTCAAGCCCACAGGTAAATTTTCACAACTATACTGAATACTGTACTTTCGCAACAGAAGCATGCCGTCTTCCTGAATAATATTTATTTAATGTAATTAGCAATGCTATTACCTTTTAACCACTCCACCAGAACGTTCGTTGTTATTAATTGGAGGACATATAAATCTCTTTTGTAAACTCTGTTATTTCTAAAACTTTGCATATTTTCATGTGAGATTGGCCTCTGTATTTCTACTGAAGAAAATCTGCTCCACGGCGTGGCAGAATGCCCTGAATTTAATAGGGAGTGCGCTAGGGGAAATACTAATCATTTTGCATTGTGTTTACGGTGTCGCAGATTATTCGTTTATATAGTGTAGGAGTGCGTCAGCACCTCTGAACTGTGGGCCACTTTCAATCTACTCGCGACGCAGCCATCCTGCTATGATACAAAGCTGCTAATAGTCAGTCGAGCATGAAACCTATTTCCAGGTCATGTTGGAAACCTGCATTCTCATTCGCCTTCATTTGGGCCTTTTGCACGAGCCAGTAACCAACACTTAAGTGCGAAGTGAGACTTGTATCACGCAAAGGTTACATTTTTTTTTTAATCCGATTCGAAGTTTTCTGCGATATTTAACGATCTTGCGGTTAATTGCTGCCGTTGGCAAAAAAAACAAAACAAAAAACACGTTTAAGCACAAAAAAATTGTCCCCTGATAGAGAAGGTCCAAGCGTTCAGCCACAAAAGTACCACACCTGAACTTTGTTGCAATGTCTCAAGATATTACAGTTCGATTATTTCAAGAAACTTCTATTTATGTATGTAAGCAAATGTATGTATGTATGTATGTATGTATGTATGTATGTATGTATGTATGTATGTATGTATGTATGTATGTATGTATGTATGTATGTATGTATGTATGTATGTATGTATGTATGTATGTATGTATGTATGTATGTATGTATGTATGTATGTATAACACGTGGTGCTTTAAAATTATCTTCAAAACAACCACAAAAAGTGACGAACCTACCCGCAAGTTTTCCCGAGATCGCAAATCGGCAAAGCTAGCAATTCCAACTGCATTTGCAAGTGCCTACAAGTAGCGACAGTATTCAAAGGTATACCTGAAAAGTTCGTCAAGCGCATCGCGCTTCTTAAAGCTTGCCGTCTTCTTTAGGATTACACACGGCTGGTGCATTCATAAATCATATTACGGCGTTCAGTCACACCGCCAGAGAGCGAAAACCTATCAAAGTTTGCCGGTTAGAAACTTAGACAAGAAATGCTTCTAAATAAGAGGTTGTCAGCAGGTTTTGCTCTTTCCTTCAATGCCACTGCTTTATTTGTTTGGCTCTTTTCTTTTTTTTTTTAACAAAATAGAAGCGTTAGTGGTGCACTTCTTCGAAGCTTATATATTCGGCCAGTGTACGCACCTTACCGCCTCTGCGCGCTCTTCGCAAGGCTGACGAAACCCAGGCACTCTCTGCAATCGCCGCCACTCCTTTTGAAGTCCAAATTTCATCTGGCCAGGACGCCGAAGCTTCAAAGTTGACTCGCACAAATTTCTAGCCGCAAACATCGCCACTGCCGCTTCGCGCCGCCTCTTTCAGCGCCTCTTAAACCGCGACCGGAAACAGCAGCAACAGCCTTTTTCTTACAGTATTGCATTTTTCTCTTCCTTTCACTATATGTATGGCAGGGAGAAGGGGGGCAGGCTACTCGGAGATCGAAGGCCCCGCAATCAAAAGCGGAAGTTGCGATCAGAACCGAAGTGCATCCAAGAGTGCATCGCGAAAAAGGGATGCAACAGTGGATGGAGAAGGAAAAATAGAGAAGCGCGCAATAGTAAAAAAAAAAGTGCCGAGATCTTGGGTTTCGCTTCGGACAAATCAGTTTTTCGCTTAAGGGATCCGCGAACTGCCGTCAAAGGGAAAAAGTCGGTGGGGCGAACACGGGTGAGAGACTCGCTGAGAAGGGAGAATTCGCAAGAAATGTGAGCACAATTTGTTTTTACCCGTTTTTTTTTTTTTTTTTTTTTTTTTGCTTTTCGGTTCTCATGTAGCCTCCTTTGGTATGGGAGGTCTCAGAGACTAGGAGAACTCACACTAGGAATAGACTACATAAAACCAAAGAGCTCCGCAGTTGCTTCAAGGCACCGTTTAATGCGACGGTGACAGGTGTTATTGCGGGTGGGACGTCTCTACCCTGTTTAAGCATCCTTCCTATGTTATTCCTGTGAACTTTCCAAAGGGAGAAAAAAAAGAAGTTCGAAATTGTCTGCAAGCTCTTGTGGTGGCAGGTTTTAGAGAGAAAACAATCGATGAAATATTTTCAGAATCACAATACGATTAAGATTTCTTATAGGGTCATTTAGTATACCATGAATGGAGTCGAAGTTTCTATCTGGTCGGAGATGCGTACACAGTCAGAGAGAGAGAATGACCTTAATGCTCACTTGAAACTATTGCTTTCTCTCTCACGCACGTATCATGTGTGTGCAGAAGGACATTAAGCTAAACATACAAAAAATGTTCTGAAACCCACAGTGGGTCCAATTAATAATGTCAGCACTCATACCTGAGCCGTAGGGACGCACAGAAAATGATTGCTGAGTTTTTCGCTTCTTTTACCTGAGCGTATGAGAAATGCTTGTATGCTTTCTGTATTTATCTTTTATTTCGTGGGCATTTTTTTTTTCATTCCTTGTGCGTTCAAATATATCTCATATAAGCGAGTAACAGGAGAGAACTTCTACAAGTGTGGATGGTGTCTACGACCTCTGTCGTGCACTGCTTGCCCAAGTAACAGTGCAAACCTAGAAAAATAGCCTGCTTAATTTTGCACTGTCAAGGTCAGCGTCCTCGTCTTCGCACTTTAGTTGTCCTCTTCGTTTCTCCTACAACCAACCCACAAACCCGGCCACACGTATACTCGTTTAAGTAGTTACTATGCTAAGAGCTCGCTTGTTGTTTCGTTCCATGACCACGAATTTGGGGCTCTACGCATGCGAATCTTCGGGCAATGTAAGCTGGGGCTCAGCTGGGCACCATTATCTGAGATATGAAGCTACGAAAGGCGGGAAAGGAAGAAGCGGCGTAAAACGAATTGGGAAAAGGGCAGTGGCGCATTTAACCACAGCCGCATATATATTTTTGAACAACAAGGAGAACGTGCAGCAAAAGAAAACAGCAATAAAAGGATACAAGTGAGGAGATTGGTAAAAAATAAAGTAAAAAAAATGATCACGGATCTCACTTGTTATTCGTTGTAATCATTTGCGCGCGCTACTGCGCGAATAGTAAGGTAAGCAACAGAAGGAAAAAAGCTTTGAAGAGGCGGCGGACGAGAGGGCGGACGAGATGGAGAAACCAACGACGGGAATGTGGCTAATGCTGGTGCTGCAATGCAAGAAATTATGCCATGGCGGTCACCTGATAGTTGTTAACAGGGGCCACAACAGACGAGTAACTCTCTGCGGTTACTGCAAACTATATGATCAAAATTTACGCGGCCTAGGCATGCTAGCATACCTGCACGAGGCTAGGTCTGGTCGGCTGGCGGCTGCTCTGCTCCGTGCACGAGTGCACGGACTGCTCCGAGGCCTCGGCCTGGTCGCCATTCCTGGACGAAGGAGCTGACATCCTGCGAGACACAAAGTGACGGGAAATACCAGTTACACAAGCGATTTCGGAAAGAAAAGACAAGCTCAACTGCTTGCTCACTTCACATATTAATAAAAAACGGCAAAAGAGGAAACAGACTTCATAAAAATTAAATAAAAAACCAAAAGCATAATGCGTAAACGTCGAACGATATCCGAACGTTTCCGCTCACTGTGGGGCCACAATTCTCTGGTCACATCATCAGTTTCCCGTAAAACAAGAAAATCCCCAGAGTCCTTCCGTCGATTTCCGCCTTATAGCTTGGGCTGGCTCGAAATCTCCTGTCGCATAAAATAAAAACAAACAAAAAAAAAACATATAATGTCCTCTACTCCGTTTCAAGAGCGCACAAAGTTCTTGGTATCCTAGACCGTATGTCCTGCCGGCATGATGGGACAGTGCCTCTCCATACAAGACGCGTTACGGAAAAAATACACAGACAAGCAGGCTAAAGTATGAACGAGGCATTGACCCCTTCCGGCTTGAATCCCCTGCCTCCCATGCGTCCGCTTTCCCAAGTACAGCATCGCGGTTCAAGCTCTCGGCTGAGCCTCCCGGGTCGGCCAGTTAGTGGGCCATAAATAAGCCAGCGCAGGGGACACGCGGCGCCCGGTACAGCGTCGAGCTCTTTTCGTCCGGTGTTTTGGCGCTTTTCCGTCTTCCAGCATCCGTGGACCGCAAACGTGTGAGACGTCATGCATGAAGCTGCGAGTAGCGAACCAACTGAGAACCCTCCGCCGATGAGGTGAAACGTGAAGGGCAAGAAACAAGAACTAACATTCATAAAACTTCCAAAAGATTAGTGCTCGCAGGTAATGAAAGTGCTCCTTACGAGCGTATACGAATTCTGAGATAATCGAAGGTCACAGACAGCCTGCTTTTCTCCAGCTTCAGTGTTTTATACCCGTAAGAATTAAGTGGGCAAGTTAAACGATCACTGGGTGGCAAGCGCTTAATTATTATGTAAGTGATTCGATACGATTAGGACAAATTATAGGCCGGGATAAAGAGAGACAAAGATAAAGAAATAAATTCACGCAGCTTATCCGCAAAATCCTACTTGGGATACAATGAATTCCAATACTAAAAATGTTTGAAATTCACGTGATATAACTTCAAAAGAAAGCAGTACTTGTTGCTTCACATTTTTCATACGAGCAGGAAATATATGCTATTTTGCTGGTTTTGAATTTTTTTCCTTTTATCACGAATTTCAGCAGAATCTTTCTTCTTTCTTAACAAGTTGGGACAACCCACTTTGTTTTCCTATTATTTCATTTATTCTTGCTTCCCAAGTCTCACTGCGCCAAAGTCAGAGCCTCGAAAGTTAAATCAATGCTCCATTTGCGTAATAGCATTTCGAGGGTTATCTTTTTTTTTTTTTTGGCATACTGTACACTGAATTATGCATAACTCAGCGTGCAAAAAATTCATAGCGAAACACAAGGAGTACAATGACGCACAAGAAACGACTTTCCCAGGCGTATTGGGACCGACGCTTCTTGACTCTACTTTCACTCGCCCTTCGTGAGGTAAAACTATTCTGAGTGCCCAGCAGATATAACTCAGCCTTCAACGCGCTTTGCGGAATTATGCCTGTTTTTTCTGAACCCGTATTCTTTTTATGCCTCTGAAGTAGACAATAATTGCGTTTGTGAACACTGTTCGTCATCCCGCGGGTCGAAGAAGGGCATCAAGATGTGTGAGGCCCTTTCAACGAAAGCTTCCTCTTTTCTCCGCCCGCCTGGACCGGACGACGGAAGACGTCGGTGGCGCTTTCCAGAGATCACCCGTGAAGCAATTCATTGGGATCTATGCAGTCGCACCGAGCAGTGGCACAACCACCTTGTTCTCGACAGCCAGAGGAAACGATGCTTAACAATATTTGCGCCAATAAGAAGCGACCCACGTGCGTCTAGCCACACACAGACACACACACACACGCACGCACGCATATATATATATTGTAGGGGGTGTGTTTATTCAGTCCACGCAAAGGGATTCAGCTGCTCAGGATGAATTCGCAGCGGAGCGTCAGGCGTGCCGAATCACGAAGACAACGAACAACTTCTTCGTCCTCGAGAGCGCCAGCACGCGATGCATGTTAGTGGCAATAACGATGAAGATTACCACACTACAGTTTCCCCCCGGGTAGAGAAGGAGCCATCCTGGCGACTCATGGAGCCAAAAGGGCAGACGGATCGTAGTATGGCTTGATTCGGTCCACATGAACTATTTCGCGTCCACGGCGACGCAAGTCCGCAGAGGTCGTAACGGGCTCAACTACGTAGTTGACAGGAGATGTTTTTTGAAGGACTCGGTATGGACCGTGATACTAAGCAAGAAGCTTCTTTGAAAGGCCGGCGGTTGTGGCAGGAACCCAGAGTCACACCAAGGAGTTGAGTGCATAAGAAGGAGCCTCGCCAGTGTCACAATGGTGTTTTTGTTGCCACTGGTTTTCCTTTGTAAGTGAGCGAGCTAGCTGGCGGCATTCTTCTGCGTACTGGGCGGCGTCCGAGAGTGGCGTTGATTCAGAAACATCAGGGCGGTAGGGCAAAAGCGCGTCCATTGTGCAGGTTGGCTCGCGCCCGTAAAGAAGAAAGAAGGGAGAGAATCCAGTGGGGGTCTGTATCGCAGTGTTATACGCGTAGGTTACGAAGGGAAGAACCTGGTCCCAGTTGGAATGAGCGTCGTTAACGTACATGGCCAGCATGTCACTCAGAGTACGGTTGAAACGTTCTGTCAGGCCATTCGTCTGAGGGTGGTAAGAAGTAGCGGTGCGATGAATGATGCGGCATTCTTTCAGTAGGGCCTCAAGAGCGTCGGACAAGAGCATCGGAGCGTCGGTCCGTATCGTAGTAGTTCCAGAGGTCAGCTCGAGAAGGTGGAAGGCGTTGGCGGCAAAGGCGTGCGACCATGGCCCGGCAGTCCGCAAGAGTAGCAAATAGGCCGGTTGTCGGCGGTTCGCCAAGGGTTCGTAGGGCGTTGGCGTACCCTTGGAACAGGGACATGGAATGCAGACCCAGGCAAAGGCGAAGGAAGGTTCGAAGGAGCGGCCTGGCAGGAAAGAGATGCTGATGGCATTAGCGGCCTGGCCGCAACTTGGGCGTAAGTCAGTGGTGCCGTTACTTGCGCCGGCACGGGGCTGGGCGGCAGCACAGAGCTGGGCGGGAGCACAGAGCTGGGCGGGAGCATGGTGCTGGGCGGAATACCATCAGCGATGTGATCTTGCACGGCACGCCGTATGATAGGGGCCAAAGACGGAGCCATGTCAGGAACAAGGCGGCCAGTATCCGGTAACTGAGGGATCAGTGATAGCTGGCGGGCGACCTCTTCTCGAACGAACGCTTTGATTTGTTGAAGCAAAGGGCTGTCCTCTGATGGAGTAGAACCGCCCAGCGCTATTGCAGAGATGGCGTCGTCTCTTGGACCGCCGGGTAGAAGCGCGCTTTTTACGAAGCTCGTCATAGCTCTGGCAAAGTTTGATCACGTCACTGACCGTGGCAGGACTTTTCACCCACAGCATCTGGCACGCGTCCTGAGAGATGCCCTTTAGGATGTTTTCGATCTTATCCGCTTCGGACATTAGGGGATCGACACGCTTGTAGAGGTCAACGATGTCTTCTATATAACTGGTGAACGACTCTTCGGCCTGCTGAGTGCGCTCGCGCAAGCGTTGTTCTGCTCGGAGCTTGCGAACTGCAGGGCGGCCGAACACTTCCGAAAAATTCTTCTTAAATGCAGACCAAGATGGCAGGTCTGCCTCATGGTTTCGAAACCAGAGGTTCGCCACGTCAGTCAGATAAAAGATTATGTTACTTAGTTTGGTAGTGTCGTCCCATCTGTTGTAGCTACTGACACGTTCGTACGTCGACAACCAATCGTCGACGTCTTGATCGGCCGTGCCTCTGAAGAGGCATGGGTCACGCTGCCGTAGAGCTCCAGAACAGAGGACCGTGGTTGGGAGAGGTGGCGATGTCGAGGCGGTATCATCCGGCATGGTGGACGCAGATGGCAATGTGCGACTTCTTAGTTCCAGGGTGGACGGGAACGTATCCAGGAGCACCTCCACCAATTGTAGGGGGTGTGTTTATTCAGTCTACGCAGAGGGATTCAGCTGCTCAGGAAGAATTCGCAGCGGAGCGTCAGGCGTGCCGAATCACGAAGACAACGAACAACTTCTGCGTCCTCGAGAGCGCCAGCACGCGATGCATGTTAGTGGCAATAACGATGAAGATTACCACACTACAATATATATATAAGCACACTTTAGTCCCTGATATTTCTGAGGGCGACTTTAACAAAAATTGAAGATCATGTTTTGTTTAAATCAGAAGCAGTCATTTTTTTTTTTTTTGCTGTTTGCGAAATTTGGCCAAAAATGATGCGTTGTGGAGCAACCAGCTAACAGTCTAGAACCTCAAGCGTTGCCTAAAATTAGGACCCCCTCCCCATAACCTGCATAATAAAAACAAAAGGTTTTAGTGAGAGCAACCTAATACTTCGTGCCAGAATGAAGGCTTGAAAATTCACCTTCTTGCAGGGCGTTGCACCTGAAACAAAGTTCTGGATTTTTCGCTAATCAACGGCGAGAAGAAAAAATGTATTTAATAACCCTCCAAACAGGAACGTTTCATATATTTACTGAGCAATGCAGGACAATATTTTAGTGCGGAAGCATCAGGGCTCCAAACTTCCCTTTTCTTGAAATGGCAAAACCTTGTTTGGCACCTCTAGTGATATGCAATTTTTTTTTTCCGAGCAAATTTTTTCGTATCTTGCAAAACAAACGTACATTCCTTCCTGTCGGGGCATTTGTACACCACATATAAAATTACATTAAGCGCGAAAAAGGTATTGGGACCTCAATTACCGTTCTTATCTGAATACATCCAGTTGGTAACTCAGTAGCAAGAAAAAATAACATGCGTCATTCAATCCCCTGCTTCGCACTCGTCTCACGTCTAGCATCGTGTGGAGGACATCCTTAAGGGGCTGAGAAAGGAGAGTGCCCTGCAGACGCCCCGTAATTTGTTCCCCCATGCAAAGTAATCTGGCGCCGTTACACGAACCCTTTATCGTAAAGAGCCGAAGCGCACGAGCGAGGCAGCCGAGCGGGCAAATGCACGAGACCACAGAGGGGAGAGGGGTTGACACTTAAAGCGCTTCGGGGCGAACACCCAGCGCTGCCGCCGAAGCCTACACGTAAATGAAGCAGAGGGGCTCGAGGGCGAGGACAAAAGAGTGTTGCGGGGAGAAGGGCGATCTCTAAAACATCTAAGGGACGCAAGAACGGAGCTTCACTGGCGGAACTCGACAGGAAAAAACGAGAAAATGCGGTGCGGGAGTTAAGGGAATGGGGATAAAAGAGTAGGGGAGAGGCGCCCATTAAGGACGAGACGCGTGCGAAATGCGTGCGCAAAGGACCAACGAGACGGGGGAACACTCATCCCCCTGCATGGGAACACAGACGCACGCAGGGCACCTAATTAAAGTCGTCGCTGACTGCGCCTTCCCCTCCCCCTCGTCCAGCGTGGTGTCGTCTTTCATTGGCAGCGCAGCCATCCCGAACGTATGGCTCGTCCGTATGGCAGGGAATGGGCCACGAAGGTGCCAAGAAAGGGGGAGGGTCATTGTTGTTGTAGCAGAGTACACTATTGGAGTTAATTGTAGCTATTGTGGCTGCTTTTCCTTACTGCCCCCCCCCCCCCCCCCCCCCCCCCCCCACATAATACACTCATAAGTACGCGAGAACTAGCTAAACTGGTGAAACCGCACCTTGGCGGAGATCCGCACTGCTGTCAGGGGAACTACACGCGACAAAGTCGGGTCGAGTTGGCCTGTCGGGATGAATACCGGCTGTCGGGCTCATGTATACGCTAGGATGTCGAGCGAAACAATTGTCGAGTCGGGCTGAGCCATCACAACTCCAGGGGGTAAGTTGTCTCGACCAGACACGCTGGACGAGGAGCATGTATACGCTGACACGTTAGGGCCAGCGTATCCTCTCTTGCCTCTTTGCTGGTCGGCCAGCAGAAGGAGACGGGACCGTGAGCTTTTCGTTTGCGCATTCCTCCTCTGTCACCTCTTCCACCTGCGTCTAGTTATGTAGTTCGACACAAGATGAAGCGGCGATCTCAGCTAGATAGAAACGGGTTCATGTATACCCGGACGAGTCGGGCTGCCTCAGCCGGACTGCCGGCTAGCCCTGACTTGACCCACTCGCGTTGGACTCTGCATTGCTTCGAAGGTCGCTTTGAATTTCCAGTCAAGGAGATCGCCTTTCAGGTGCCCGACTACTAGAAGTGCACAGTGTCAGAATCCTTCCCTGAACATCACAAGAAAACTAGCCACAACACACCGCTGCAGTCGTTTGTTATTATCGACGAAAAAAGATCACCGTCTTCGCACAATCTACAAAAGCCAATAAGCGTACAATCTACTGTAACCTCTTTTTCTCTTTAAATATACCACCCTGCACTTGCTTTTTAAACGCGATATCTGTGCTTGGTGTTAAATATCTACATAGGAGCCTCGCCCTTAATGCTGAACACAATATCTGGGCGGGTTGTAGGGAGATCACGAGACGGAGGAGTTGGGGGAGGGGGGGTGAGGATCTTGTTCTTATTTCGTTTCCCCCTACTAGCGCTCGTTTTTGATGATGTTTCGTCGAACACACGTATATATATACAACTCATCGAAAATGCCGTCGGTGGCTGCCGGCTGAACGACAATAAACCCTAATGAAAGGCGAGTGGGAGCCGACCAAGGAGCGAGCGTACAAGAGAGCGCCAATGTCGGCCGAGCGGCTCTTTTCATCAGCGCTCCGCTCGTTAGGAAACGACTGAAAAGCGAGAGCTCTCGTGTACACACGCTCCCGCGCTCAGGCCCGGGGTAAAATGTCAGCGGTGCGCAAAAGTACCAACCGAGACGTGGCAGGCAGCCTGCGAACGGGTGACTTAGAGGAGGCGGAAAGAGGCGGGTGAGGAGGTGCCGTCGTCGGCGGCTGGGTCATTTAGGGGGCACCAGGAACCTAATGCGATTAGAATGTCCTCGCCTTAACGCCCAAGTAGCTTTCTTCCGCCCAAGAACACGTACGAGACGGACACCGCGTTCCCGGCGAGCTCTCGCCTCGGGCCTCGCATCGCCGCCCGAGAAGCCGCGTTCGTTTTCGAGGAGACGACCGCTCTCCAGCGGCACTCTCCTGGAGATGAAAGCTTGGGGCTCAAATGGGAGCTAATCAAACGATGATGCCCTACATCAATAACTGAGCGCGATAGGGGAAGGCCTTCCTTCCGCCGCTCTGCGTGCGGCCTCGGAGCTGCTCGGTTGTTAACCCTAAATGCGAAACGGCGCCGACTGCCGTGAAGATGAAACATCCGTTCCTCGCGTTCGCCCGCCGGAGTGTGGAATGAGTCGAGAATGATCTTAGCTGCGAAGTCTCGCGGTGCTTGCGAGAAACGCTACGAGTGAGCCGAGCGGGGAAAGCGAAGCGTGTGCTTCGGCAAATGAAGACAGACTGCGAGGTGCGCGAGATGACCGCATACATGCGCCGCTCCGGGCTTCGAGTAGCGAATTCTTTGTGTGAGAAAATTATGCACAGGCCTTTTATATGGCGGCTGTTTTTGCCTAATGAATGTGGAATGAGTGTACCTTATGCAAGGAATATGGCTTCGTCGACGTTGCTCTAGTGTATGAAAAGAAAAATGAATTTGAGATAAGCGCCAATTTTTCTCCCGTATGCAAATATGTAGAGTGGTGGTAAGGGTTTATCTAGGCCAAGCAAACTCTAGAGAAGTTCTTGCTCTTCAGCCGAAAACAGCAGCGCTTGACTGGTAATATTATTATTATACAGTAATTTTTTTAGTCTCAAAGGTCGGCATCTCAATGTCGCAGCCCCTCTAAGAAATGAAAACAACACAGGCGATTTACATAATAACCTCAATATCAAAGGAGTCAGTTTGCGCACAAAAACGAATTGCGCTGCTGCTTCTGCACTGATGTAGGATTCTTCTTCCGTACAGAAGAAAACAATTTAGAGCAAAGAAAATAAGCATGATTTTGTCTGAGACCAATGCAGTAATTATTGTTAAAAAGGGATAATGCATCCTCTTAAATATTAGAAGCGCCTGCACTTGGAAATCAAGCAAAACCTTATCAGCGTCGCGAGCAAGTATAGGTTTGGGCTGATCACCCAGCATGTGCAAGGAGACGGCACCGTGTCTGGGCGTCGAACATAGTTTTCAGCTGTTCAGACCCAGAAACATCTTCGCGTGCGCCTTTTTATTAAATCAATACCACATTCCCTGGGAAGTGAACGGGTCGGTCTACTTGTTCCAGCGCGGACCGGACATCGCAGCCGTGCCGATCGGGAGCGATGCCGGGCCTCTCTCCCTCTTTTCGTAGTTTGTATTTCTTCTGCCCCTCCGCCGACAAAGTTGGCCTCCAGCCGTGCGGCCACCATCCGAGGCGTAATCTCGTAAACGCTTTCGCGGCGCACCCGTTCCGCCCTGTGATTGGTCGGCGGCCACTCAGCGAACTGCCGCTGTACGGGGCGTCCGCCCTGCTCCTTCCGTGCCGAGCGCGGGAAGGTATCTGCGTCTCAGGTGCGGAGAGGGCGTTGCGCTGTTCCCACAACGCAAAAAGGTGCGGCGGCTTCTTGAGCAGCGTGGACCTTTCGTCTGCGGTGTCTTAGACAATAGCGGAGGTAGTCGGTTTTCTAAAGGAGGTTAATTGACGAGCTTACATGTGATAAGGTTACCTCTACTATCGAGGGCTACCCATAGGCTTCTGGGCTATGTGGACGCCCAAAAGAAGAAAAAAAATGCGCCAGTCAACAAAGGTTCGATAGAGCACGCCAAATGTTTGAATGAAAGCCTTTAAAAGCATACTGCAGAGGTTAGAGGAAGAAGCATGGGGATTTATGATATTGATGACACTGTGTATAACACAAGTTATAACTATAAACTTTGTTACAATGTCCGCTGCCATTGTAATCCGGTAAGTGCATCAAATAAGTGTTGAATTTTAGTTTGTCATATGTAAATAGCATTTGTGTGATTTTCGTTGATTTTGTTTTCGTGAAATTCAATGTGTCAAGACCAGGCAATAGAGGAAAAAAAAAAACTAAGTGTTGATCATACAAACGCACGTAATTGAAGTAGCTTCAGTGGGAAAGGTCATTCCACGTGGCACGATAAAAAATGGTGTATACGGGATACGGAAAAAAAAAAAAAGAAAAAGGTAACACGAGCCAACAGAAAGGCCTTTTCTGCTCACCCTTCTTGGTGAAAACAAAACAGGTGAGAACTAGTGTGCCCAGCATGGTCACAATATCTTCAGCGCAGAATCAAAGTATGTCTTAGGCTTTAAGTTGACGCGTTGACGCTCTGTAAATGTACAATCATGAGCAAAAGTTGTATACAACACGTAGCCGGTGGCGGAACTTGGGAAAACTGCATTGCAATGGCTTCTAGCAACAGCAACAGCTGTGCCTTTTTCAAGAGCGGATACGACATGCCTTCTTACGAGTTGTATGAAGAATGCTACAGCAGCTTACTGGGCCCAGCCAAAAGTCCGGCACATTCGTCTAAAAAGGCTCTATCGAACATTGAAATTTTATGTTCCGCGTGATATTGCGCGTCATCAGGCATGCTTGCTACATAAACTTCGTTTAAACGTGGCTTTCCCGCGCAAGTACTTGCATTTAATTGGACAGCTGGACTCGCCGGAATGTTCAACTTGTGGCATCCCAGAGACTCTGTACCATATATTACTGGTGTGCCCAGTGTATGCGGGCGAAAGAAGTGTGCTAGCCGCTTCCTTGAAGCGTTTGGACAAGAGGCCTTTGTCGGAGGAACTGCTGCTGGGCGCTTGGCAGGACAAGGGGAAGGGTGTCCAGGCAGTGCTTGCTTTTTGCCGTTTTTTGTGCACCAGCGGGCTTGATTCGTGCTTGTGAGGCAAACTACTGTGCCTGTATATATATTTCATATGCCTTCTCCCACATCGTCACCCATCATGACCTTCTTTCTTCTCCCCTTCCCCTTCCCCGGTGCAGAGTAGCAGACCAGATTTGAATTATTCCGGCCAACCTCTCTGCTTTTCCTTTCAATAAATTCATCTATCTATCTGGGATCGAGACAATTGTGGCGGTGCCCAATTTTATCATCCTGCATGTGCAGCTGTGGTTGTCCCTGTCGATAAATGGGGTTTAGATGCAGTTTTGCTGAGATCCGCTCACGGCTGCTTGTTGTACACCACATTTGCTCACGATTTTACATAATGCAGACAAGGAGTCATGTTGACGACCATTTACAACGCATTATTACTCAGCTCTGCCAACGTCGACACAAACTATCGCCGGCAGTTGCGCGGCAGTTGAGTACAGCTCCGAAGATTCAAACAGTGGACTCAAACAAAACCGCGGCGGTGGAACCACAGTCAAGCGCAGATGCAAAAGTGATGCACTCTATTGTCGGTGCGCGTTCAAAGGATTCTAGTGGCCAAAACTGCTCAAAAACCTTTCTTGTACGGCTTCTCGCAAAACCGATACTGTTGCTTTGACACGTACAAACATTTTTAAACTATTAGAACACGAGTTCGCTACATTTCAGCCCTGGCGTCAAGAAAAGGCCCGGTTTCATAGCACCGGATCACTGCAAAGAACTGCACTGCCTGTCCACGATCGCAGAGAGAGACACCCATTGTTGGCAGCGCCGCAAGTATTGATAGAGAGAGGGAGTGTGAGGGAAAGGTCTCGGATCGTAAATGCAAAGAACGGGAGAGTGAAAAAAATAAAAAGATTGCGCGAGTTTGACGCGTTTCTTATCTCGCCCGCGCCACTGGCGACCGCGTCTCGGCAGCCTTTAAATGCCGCCGCACACGGCGCGTTACGCCTCCTTTCCGCAACGTCGGCACACGCAGCAGCAGTCGCGGAGAAGACTGGGGCCGCGGGAGCAGCCGCTGAAAGTTCCCGTTATCACAGACTCGTATAAGAACACCCCAACCCTCTTTTTCTCTCCCTTCACCGCTTTAGACGATGCGCTAACTTCCCTTCGGAGGAGAAGATTGTATTCTTTTTAGCACCCGCCTACTTATACAGCTGAACGGGAAGGCTGAAGGAGAACACCCGAGAAAGTCTCTTCGCGGGCATTCGCTGTTCTTTCCGCGTTGCCTCGACTTCCCGTCGTAACTTGGACTCTGTAGCCACCGCGACGGGAGCTTAACGCTACGGTCTGCCTGGGTCTCTCTAAGACTGAATCATAGAAGTGCAAGCCTTCGTCAGGAAACAAGCAGTGGGAAAATCGACAATGTCCGTACTTTACCACCAAAGACTCGAACAGAAAAACGTCAGACACAGACCTAGCTGTCAAGCGAATGTCTTGGACGAGGTAGATGGCTCGCGTTAACGTCTTCCTGGGCTGAGAAAGCTGCTCACCTCGGGCGAATATTTCTTGCCTGCTCTGAATAAAATTCTCTTTCTCTCTCTCTCTTTCTCTTTCTCTCTCCCGAGGCCAGCTGTACCGGTACGTCGGTTCTAGATCTTTCTTATAGTCGCGCGCCCAAGTACGTTATAAGTATAACCAGCTCCGTGTTCACCTTATAACGGAGTACTTAAGGCGAATGAAAGTTGGCCTATAGCAAATAAAATAACGCGTTCTGTGACGACAAAGTTGAAGCTGTTCTACCGTAGAAGGGGGCAAAATACAAAACATAGCTCTCATTGTGTAGCATGAAAAGTGTCAGTTGCTGAAGGGCTGGCTTTAATAAGTTCGATTTCTTCGATACCCCTTAATAGCAAGGCGCAAACACGGGAGCTGCAGACATCGCAGCGACGACGGAGGTCGTGCTGCCGGAATGAACTGTTTTGGGATGTATGACTGGTGCGTTGTTATGATCTTTGCAAATGCAGAAGGTGGTCTCTCCAGAGGCATCTGAGCAAGGTGATGTTGTGAACCCCTTGATATGTGTCGTATGTGCATTCGCAAAAATTCGATCTAGAGCAATATACGTCGAAAGCGGGCGGTCTTTGGCGTCTGTAAGAACATATGCAACAAAAACAAATTAGTATGCACAGCACTCAAAACAAATTTTGATTTTGTAGAGCTTGTGCAACAAAAACAAAATAGTATGCACAGCACTCAATTTATAGAACAACCATAGGACGGAAACAATGTGCATTGAAAACCACTTATTTATTTCTTTCACACGATGTACCTGTAAAGAAATGAACAGGAAATTTAGTAACTCCCTTTTTATAACTAGAAAACTAGACATCTTAATTAAGCTCTACGACGCCCGGTACAACTGCGTCTGAAATTTGGAACGGTGCATAGAAAATACAGCATCCAACCAGGGCTGTAAACTATACAGTGCCGCATTAAAGCAGAAATAATA
>JAJIZL010123214.1:62768-80730 GCA_023969395.1 Amblyomma maculatum
AATAATAATATATCTTGCCATGCGTTTCCCTTAAGAAAAGTGAACCGAAAAGCGAATTTAGGGTACAAAAGTATCACTATATCAAAGATAACGGTTATCTGTCCTTACATTTTGAGGAGGATAGTGGAGCACGCGTCCAGGAGCACCGAGGAGTGTATATTACAAATCTACTTTCTCCAGAGTCGATGTATCCGTGTGAAGTCAGGAAGTCTGCAAGTTCGCGAGATATAGGACTATGGCTCTCTCAAGCCAGGCTATTTGGAGATCAGTAAAAATGTCTTTATGCCTAATTAAATGTACTTGTCGTTGTAAGATGGGGGAGGTTTGGCACCAGAAGGCGCCGCACCTCAAGGTCTTAGATAACCTATCGACCTATCATCATTCATACTTCATTCCCGGCAAGTACCCCCCTCCCGGAGGTTCGGGGAAGGAGGTTTTTTTTTTCGGGATGACGACCTTACCCTGGTACTGGGGCAGTCGTGCGGTTACACCCTCACTGCGGCTGCACCTAACACTGTGCCAAATCAGTTTAAGGTGCCCACTGTGCTCACGCTCACGCCGTGAGAGGGCACGCCAATGTCCCGTATTCTCTCTCTTCTCAAACTTCTCTCTAGCAAGAGGCCAGTTGGTCTCTGATAACGTATCAGGGCAGAAATGGAATCCTAATATACGAACCTCATTCCTCAAAAGGAGTCCATGAGGAGAGGGGTACGACTAGTGTGCTTGCCTGATGTACAGGGTAGCACTCTTGAGTCTGTTTAGCCTGACCCAACTTGCCATGCAGCGCCTATCTATGACGCCCAGGACGGAGCACACAGACGTCTCGTCCGGAATGACGATAGTGAGGTAATCTGCATAAGCAAACATGGGAACAGGTGAAGAACCTGGCGGTAATGGGAACCTGCCTATCTGGGAGTATTTTGCTAGTATCTGAAGGAGGGGCTCGATTGCAAACCCATAGAGGGCAGGCGATCAAGGGCACCCCTGCCGAACTCCACGACACTTATGCTACTGATACCAGCGATGGTGGCGTTGATGACATTCCATCTTTCCTAGACGCCAAGACTAAAGAGCTCAGCACCCTGACATTGGTAGAGGGGCATTATTAATCCGACAAGAACAGAGCGAGATCACGTAAGTACATCTCTACCACTGAAGTAAATCTATTGCTCACTTCTCACCAGATAGAAAATTGTTGTTAGATCCTGAAAAAGTTGGCGCCACGCTTATTTTCTTTTCGGTTACGTTAGACACATTTGTACTAACCATCTCTGTTATACTTGCTACAAGAATAGCTTGCTCAAGTCGTTTTATGACCTTGTGCTAATGTTAACGGCCTTGATGTTGATACCTGAGTAAACCACTGTCAGAAACAAGCTCTTCACATTTCTGATCATATTAGTTTTTAGGCAGCCATGTCATGCCTAGAGAGTTCAGACAACAGAGTTTCCATACTCTTCCCAAGCCATAAGTTAGCAGGGACCACCTCAGGAACCAAGTGGTGCAACTTCGTCCG
This sequence comes from Amblyomma maculatum, assembly GCA_023969395.1. Taxonomy (NCBI): domain Eukaryota; kingdom Metazoa; phylum Arthropoda; class Arachnida; order Ixodida; family Ixodidae; genus Amblyomma; species Amblyomma maculatum. The sequence goes on from JAJIZL010123214.1 coordinate 64,285, forward strand.
ACAATCTTCTCCTTCGCCAAAAATGAACAATAAGTTTTGGAAGTGAACACTGAGTACGTTATTCTCTATCCTGGCGCCTCTGGTTGAAAACACTAATCGGCACTCTTGGTAGCCTCTAGCACATGTTTCCCACTCGTCAACCATTCCTCGGTTAGAACCGAGAAATGATGAAACACTTTTGCGGTAATTTTTAGTGTGCTCGAGACTTTCTTTTTTTTTTTTTTTTTTACGATCACCCAATGATGGAATTCATTTGAAGGTTTTTCGCATAATTTGCACTTGCAAAGTTTTCTAGTAAGATGCTTTTTCATTTTTCTTGTGAATACTTGCTCTGTTGTGCATTACGTTAGTGCACAACCCTGAAATGTCTCTCAAATTAGACAGCAGGGTATTAATGTAAACAGAAAAAAAATCAGGGGGGTCTCACTCACGAAGTGTCCCGTATCATCATATGACCGCTAACGCAGCCCTGAGCTAGCCAGTCACGAGGCAGTGTCAAAAAACCTGCTGCAGTGTGAACCTTAAAAGAAATCTCTCCCGTTTACTCAGGCCGGCCCCTGCGGACGTGTCGGGCAGGCCCGCAGCGTTACAACAGCGTTCGAGAGAGCCCTCGCTGACTCCTGTTCCGTGCTCCTCGACTCGCACGGCGAGTGACATTTACGACGCCGTCGAATCGACGGCGGGGCAGCCGAAGCGACGACACAGACGTCACGGAAAGGGAGGCCCAGCAGGAGAGACCGCTGCTGACAATGCGTGTCCCCTCGGGGCTTCCTCTCATTAGCCTCGCAAGCAGCAGCGCTCGCCGGTCAGAGACAAAAGGGCTTCCCACCGGAAGTGCTAACACTAATGACAAGAGCAAAGCCCCGGACAAGACGAACAACTAGAGCGCCGGGACCGTGCAGTTCTCTCAAAACTGTGCAGCGCCGAAAGAGCTATAGCGGCTCGAGTCAGACTATCAACTGTGTAGATTTCTTCGAAAACGCTTGAGGCTCCCAGTTAACCAAGCTCTGGCTAAGCAATGATAAGGATCGGTCTGCCAACCGGGACGCTGCAGTTGGTTGCGATCGCTCACAGTCATGTTCAAGTTACAATTTTTGTCCGAAGTCCTTCGACGAATTCAGCGTTGAGTTGCACAGAATTGCACGTTTTTAGCAAGATGCGGCGCGGAGGCGGAAAACAGCAGCTAGGCGGTCGCCTGTGAAGTTAGTAATGCGAAAAACAAAACAAAAAAGGACTGCTTCAACTGTCACAGTCGGCGGGTTAGGAGGGTAAGGAGAGTGTGTTACAAAACGCCCGGGTGTGAAGCCTTGCGTTGAACGAACGACGCCACGTGGTCTGAGCCGCTGCCGTCGGTTCCGTTTTTTCACGCCCGGTTGGTCGGAACGCACGCTCTCGCCGCTGAAGCCCGGCATCGCTGGTTCTTTAAGTCGACGGCGGTCGAGTTGTGTGGCGGAGCCAGCTAACAGCTATGCAACAGACGCCAAGGCCTGCCTTCACAGCGCTCTCTTTTTCGAGCTAAGGGAGAATGCGGGGTTCCAAGCATGAAAAAATTAACTTTAAAGAAAGCTCGCGAGCGGAAATCGATGGCATAAGAAAGCTTGCACAAGCATATTGGTTCAATACGAAGGAACAAAGGATTGAAAGATGCGTGCGACCGAGGAAATCACGATGTAAGTCCAATTGGGCGCCGTTACTCAGTTGCGTCTAACAGTGAAGTCATTTGCTGAGGAGCTGTACCTTTCTCGCAGTGTCATTCTTTTCCACAGATTTTGACCTGATTTGAGACCGCCATCCTGTCAGAGACGGAGTTAGCTTGCCCGATCATGTCACGTCACAGCACGTGCCATCGCCAACCCTCTACTAGCCCACCATCACCACCCCAGTATGTGTGTTATACACGGGCCAAGCCCACTCCTACGTTCTCACTTGGCACCAAGTTATTGCAGACAGTAACTCATCGCGATGGCGAACGACTCGCCGACACCGACACCGACCGTGTTTACGAAAGCCCCCGTGCACGCATCAAAAACGAAGTTGAACCGTATTTGAGTACCCTTTCGCGAAATGCATCACACTGTCGTGCCTAAGTACTCTTCGATTGGCTTGAGAAGATATGAGCGCCAGCGCCGGAAGTTCTTTCGAGGTTAAAGCTCCACAAAAAATTAAAGAGCACTGCAGAATCTGCATAACAGTAATTAGAAAGCGCCGGTGCGGCTGTTGGTTGCTTCTGGTTGCTTCTAGTTGCTTAATTCACTTCATGTTTACTCACATGTTAGTCTTCGGTACTTTCAAATTGCGCGCCAGTCCCTTCCTATGCCCTTTTTTGTCTCTACTTCCGGTCACGTGACGTCAAATCCTTGACATCACCCTAATTGACTGACTTCATTAACTATTTTAGTCTTTGGTAGTTTCAAATTGCGCGCCAATCCGTTCATATGCCCTTTTTTGGCTCGACTTCTGGTTGCTTGACGTTCTTGACGCCACCTTAATTGACTTATTTAAATAACTATTTTAGTATTTTATATATTCAGATGTGGCGCGAAGCCATTGGCTAATGAGACCATTTTCGCCTTTACTTTTACATTTTGCTTTTATTAATTACCTAATTAACTTATTGGCCTGATTATTTTTCGGACACAACATTACGTCACCCTCTACGATTGGATTGAGACCACTCACTAACCTCCACGACTTCTCAATTACTCACAACAGCAGCGGACACGATTTTGCGGACACGTTCTGCAGACGCGGTCTGCGGACGCAGTTTGCGGACACCTTCTGCGGACGCGGTATGCGGACAGAAATCTGTGAACAGAGCGAAGTAATGCTTTCACATTAAAAATGAGCCAGGATGACAACACAAGAAATAGCCATCGCGATCACAATAATATTGCTGACTTGTCTATTGCGCTTCGAACGTTTCGGCATAGCCATACGTGGCTGCGGGACACTGTTCAGCTTGCTCTGATCCCCGGCCGCTTTCCAGTTCGACTTCTTTGCCACTGGCTCCTCCAGAATCATTTCATTCGGTTGCGAAGCCTTGAAACTCCGGCCTTCTTTGCACATCGCTGTAGAGTCCGCGCGCAAGCGTGACTCTGGGAGTGCGGGTGGAGCGACGCAATTGCGACGCCTCGGCCTTTGTTCTCGGCGCCGAACGGAGGTCCCCCCGTTCATTAGCGAAGTGGTGCTCCCAGCAGCAGCTCGGGGTGCCGCGTCTAGAGTCTTCCCGTCCCCGACTTCCGTTTCCTGTGCGCACAGACATCCGGAAAACTTTTTCTCGAGCCACTCTTCTTCCTCTGGGCCGCACAAACTCCGAGCCTCTTAGTGGCGCCAAGTCGTTACAACCTAACGCTTTCGACTTGCCCTGACACTCGTGCACCGCGACAAGCAAGGCGCGCCAAGAGATTTTTACGACTCTCCGCTGACTCAGCTGCTCAGAGAGAGTGCAGAGCGTGAGAAAAGCGTTCAAAGGAGAGCCCAGCTATATTTCGCACTCTGATCTTGGGAGCCTGCAACAGTCGACCTCTTAGAAGCAAATCTTACGTTGCTGTGGCGGCCAGTCCAAAACGAATAATGCAGTGGGGGAGTTATCAGACATAGAATGCATGTGTGACTTAGGACCCCTTACGCTACCGCTATGTACTCGTAGTTGCGCAAGATGAGAATTATTTGTTGAGTGGCTGGGAGCATGGTGTAAGCGAATGTCTTGAATGACCAGGGGATATGGTATATGTACATATACATGCATGGCCCTTGGGCAACTTACGGAAAACACGATAAGAACAGATCCTGCAGACATATGTAGTGTGTTTAAATCATGGTCCCCTCATGAATAAGGAAGATTACACTGGAGAAGGCTTCCGAAAAAACCGGACCCTGCCGACTCTGCCTGCACCTTCATCGAGCGGAGGAATACTGTTTATGAGCTTCAGCACAGCATTGCATATTCTACTGCAGCTACCCATAGAGGCTACTACAGCTCTTCGCGGTAATGCACACATACGCGGATAGCTGGAGAGCTTACAGGAAACTACTCATGAGCCCCCTACATGTGGTCAAGTAATGTCCTATGGTGGAGACGACGGCTGCTGTGCACACTGACTATGGTAAACCCCTACTGAAAACTCACGAATGCGACCACATTCGAGTATCTTCGTTAAGCATATTTCTTTCTTTCGGACGCTCGAACAAAAACTTCGTTACAGACCGACTCGCCACTGATGCTGAGTAGCTCTCAATATTAATCGCTTCAGCCGCTGCTGCTGACAGTGGTCGAAGAGTGGACATCCAAACACAAACATTGTGCATCTTAAGTCCGATCACAGAGAGAATGTGTAAACAACAAAAATATGAAAACGCTGCAATGCTGACCGAGCAATGCTGGCGCCTGCATAAATTGTATACTCTGTGCCAGGCCAATACTTTTGCGCATTACTAAAGCCATTTAACGCCCTGTACGTCGCACGCTCCTTTAATCTATATGCGAAGGCCTTGCCAGTTAACCAGCTAAATGTATTATGCTTGCCAGCGTCGCTGAAGTTTTTTGTTGTTGTTGTTGTTGTTTTGCTTTCTAAATAGGCAGCGAATGATTAACGACAGCGTGTGGGGCGAAACTATTCCGTCATCGGAAGGGAAAGGACGCTGACGAAGTTGAGACAAGAGTGGCGGCTTAGCAATTGTCGCGGGGAACATGGGAAGCCGGCGTGAAGAAATGTCCAAGTTCGTGTGGGGCCCGAGGACGAACGAGCGAGAACGGGGTACTCAAGGCGAGGGTGAATGAGAAAGGCACAGCAGCCATGGACGACGGCGTTCGCGCCTTGCTTCGCGGCCAAACAGAACTCCTTCTCTGCCCCCCTCACAACGCGCGCGCTCTGGCAGAGTCGCTGCACGCTTCCTTGTATTCCGCCGTCATTAAGGAAACGCTAGAGCAGTGAGCCGCATTTTTTCTTTATTTTTCTCCTTCTTCCTCGCTGATCCCGAAGAGGAGGAAAATATGGCATCACTCTACCCTTTTCTCCATTCGGGAAAGCGAAGGAGTAATGAAGGACGAAGGCGACGCTGAATAACAAGTGCCCCCGGAGCGGCTGGTGCGAACTCGGAGAAACACACGCTTGTAACGAGTTGCAGCCGTAGCAAGATGGCTTGCCGCCCAGTTCTGCGTATGGCGCTCGCTTCGCAGCGATCAATTCCGGTCAAGCTGCAACATGGAAACGAGAAACGCGGGGGGAAACTTCGTGCTGCTAGCAAAAGAAACAGTGTATGTCCTCTAGCAGACCAGGGAAATACTTGTGGTAATAGCAGCTGGCGTAAGATTTCGGAATGCGATCTATCGTAGAGCACTGCTGCGTCAAAGACTGTGTCGCTCTGATGCTTAGCAACGCTTCCGTGCACTGACACTGCGGCGTGCGTAGGAAATCGCCAGGCGAACATTTTTTTTTTTATATTCACGTCCTATATTGTGTCAAAAACCAAACACGCAGCTTTGAAACCTTAAAACCATGCATTAAAAGAAAATTACAGTGTAAAGTTGAAACGTAGATCTTTCGGCGCTGAAGCCAGAACGAATGCGCCTTGTCATTAAACATAAAAGAAAGCGCGTGAATGTTATTATTCTGCGCAAGGGATAGTCCACGTAGAATAAGTAAGGTTTGCTTTGGTTTGGTTTGTGGGGTTTAACGTCCCAAAGCAACTCAGGCTATGAGAGACGCCGTAGTGAAGGACTCTGGGAATTTCGACCACCTGGGGTTCTTTAACGTGCACTGACATCGCACAGCACACGGGCTCCTTGCTTTTCGCCGCCATCGAAAAGCGGTCGCCGAGGCCGGGATTTGATCCCGCGTCCTTGGGAACATTAGTCGAGCGCCGTAACCACTGCGCCACCTCAGGTCCGGGTTAATTCCTATCCCTCCGTTTACTCCCCCAATAGCCAGCGCTGCCCAGCTTCGTCTAAAAAAAAAAAAAAGTTCCAACATTCGTCCATGGCACTCTCATTATGACGTAGCTCATTTTTACCTTCTGAAAATGAACCAACTATAAGTAGGGCCTTATTTTTGTTTAAGCACAAAATAAAAATAGATGTTAAATTGCACCCACCTACTTTTTTTCCCGTCTTTTCAGAGGTCAGTGATCGCAAGCCGTATACCCATGTCAAATCAATCCTTCCAGAATACGGCAAGGTTTCCACAATAATATGAAGTAGTGAGCAAAAAGAGGCAAATATATTTTATTTCTTTCAAAGGACAATGTCAGCCCGCAAAATTCGTGGCAGGCAGGGGATGCCTTAAAGGAATAGCGCTTGGCCAGGAAACGCCAATGCCATAGAGCATTTGTCATACTTAAAAGCAACAAGGGAATAATTAAATCGGCTCTTGAGGAACAGGAAAGCAGGTTTCTCCACGGAGCGAAAAAGGCGAAGAGGACATGAGCGAATTCCTGATACTGCGAATGCATGCTTCGGTGTGCTACGGCTCCTTTGCTCAGGGCGCAATACCCGATTGGATGCGTCCGGAATCTGTAGAATGCACCAGCGCCATCGTATAGCTTGCTTCTTCGTATCCTTTATGAGATCACGAGCGACGATTTTATTTAAGTGCCGTAGGAAAAACAGAATATTCGTTCAATTTTAATAAAGAAAACGAACATGAAGTATAAAAGTAATACTACTGCGACTGCAATTGTCAACCAAGCAAGCAAGGTATACGCAGCAGAGGATAAAGCTGAATGGCGACAAAGTGAAGACACAGACCAGAAAACACGAGTGCGTAAAGTTGGTCGCATGACTGAGAACAAGAAAGCTGTAACAGACCCGAACATTATACTCTTAAATTCTAACGGACATTTCTAAAAACGAAATTTCAACCAAAATGGTATTTTAGTCACCCTATAAACAAGCGCCGGTTAGACAAAAATGTGCATTGACGGGCCCTGCTCGTTGCACACACAGAGTATGTTAACACAGAGTATTTTGTGGTCATAAAACGAAGGACCAGCTAGGCTCGTTAGGAGTCGGAAATAACAGCCGGCCTAAGCTTGGATCGTTCAGACCCCCAAGGGGTTCAAGGAAGTGGCCTCTAGGCAGTAATTTCACTTTCGAAAGAATATGGCCTTGACAGTAAGCGCAGTTCGTCCATTATTTATATTCGAACGATATATTTTTATTGAACACATAGACGCGTAACGTTTTCGATGAAACTGTGGTAAATGCTGTGTAGTTTGAAATAAATTTACATCAAATATCATATTTTGCTGTCTAATCGCTTTATTGAAGCACTGGAAATGGAAAAAGCGAGTAATATTCAAGAGTCCTTGGAAAAATGCCTGGTCAGCCAAATATGAAGTCCCCTCCCGTTTGAGCTTAACAATTTTTAGTAAATACTGTCACATAGTGGTGACAAGCCCAGTAGCCACAAATCATGACACTGGCGTTGCACTTGAATAAAACTCTTGTTTTTTTTTTTTTTTTTTTTTTTTTTTTTCGGGGGGGGGCAAGAATGCAATTTCACTCGTCAGCGATCAATTTAAAGGGGTCGAAGAAAGATCTGGATAAAATCGCGAACAGTGACTAGCATACCCTGAAACATCGTAGAAACACACCTTCATGGCTGGAATCTTTCGGAATACATCTAGATCATCTGCCACAACAAAGGAAACCATAAAGCCACCTCTTGCGACAACGAACATGAACAAAGAGTGCAGAATGGATCCGTGTATTCGAACCAGAGTGATAAGGTCTACATTTGAATTGTTCACGGCATTACTCCCCTTTAAAAAACATCGCCTCGATGTTACAAAATAAACGAAGAAAGGTAAAGTAAACATTAGAAAGTTTAAACATCGCGGATTCTTTAACGCGCGTAATACGGTTGCAGACGCACGGTTTCAGTCTGCTTCTGGTTATTAACGCGTTGTTCCCGCTTCTCAAAGGGACACGCCCGACTTCGGTACCAGAAAACACTCACCCTTGAGACCCCACAAACAGTGCTTGACGGGCGTGCTAGAACATCAGCGAAAGCTGCCGCAAATAAGGGCGAAAAAACAAAGCCATAGTAGAAATATACGATAGAACCGGAGTCGAACATTGCCTCGAAGCGTGCGCCAGTGTTGATATCGAATCGCCACGCGACGAAGAACTGCTTCTCTCCGAGTATGAAACGGAAGCCGCTTAGACCCGGAACCGGGTTGCGCTTGCACCAAGGAATAAATCGAAATACCCCGCTTCTGTTTCTATCTTTTTAGATTCGTAGCCGCGTCACCAAATAGGTTCTGTCGAAAACAGCGAATAGCCCGATGGCGAGAAGCCAGAAAGTGAAAACATCTACGCGTAGCCTCTCGTCTTTGGAAAGAAAGAAGCATGCACTCAAGGTGACATTTCATCTATATTGGGAAATGCTCTCGAGTAAGGCGAAAATTTCCTTTTCTGGAAAGAACAAAATAAAAGTACGCATACCCCAAAAATGAGGGTGACGATCGTTGCCACCAAAGGGCACGACTTTGAGAAAATTTCAGTGAAGAGCCGCAGAAAAAAGAGAGAGACGGACGAAGAAGGAGGCGTGGAAGGTCTAAGCGAGAGGCATACAGCTTGTAGCGGCTAGCAGGAAAAGAACGCAGGACACGGCGCTCGGAGAGCTACACCAACTACGAACGGATCCCTCCGCACTTGGATACATTCTTGCTCTCCCTCCTCTTTCGCCCCCTCAGTCTCGTACGGAGTACGGAGGAAGAAAACAGAGGTCGCTCTCCTTTTTCCTTTCAGTGCGGAATGTCCCCGCTGGGCCGTGCTCAGACAGGAGTCTCGTGTCCCAAACAGCGGTCTGCGCTGTTCTGACACTGGCGCAGAAAGCAGCCCGACGAAGCAAGAGCCGCGGGAGAAGGGTGCGGCGAAGACGAGACGTTCGATGCCATCGAACGAACAGCACCATTTAGTAGAGGTCGACACGTATACGAGAGGGTTCTAAACACGAAGGGAAAAGACGCTCTTTGCGAGTTCCTCGAGAGGTTATTCGCTTTAAAGAAGCGAGCAATGAAGCGCTCTTGAGTGGAGACACCGTCAAAACAACGGCGGAACCTTGTCACAAACTGGGAGAATCTCGAAGCTCTACGCCAGACTTTGAGCACCCGATCGAATCCGTTATAAATCCCAGCCTTTTACGCGGCCCGACGAGCGCTTCTTTTGTGTACTTCAAGAACGACTTTCGAGTGGAAACAGCTCCGGAAGAAACTTAGCCTTCATTCTGTCCTGGCTTTATTTCGAAGTGCCTTCGCTTGAAGCAGAGTACCCATCAGGTGCGCGGAGCCGTACACGCAAAAGGAATCGGAACCGAGCGTCGGAACGCGCTTTCAGTTGAAGAGGAACGTCGTCGGTGTAGCGTTCCCGAGGGCACAGTTTCCCACATGCCTTAGAGAGAGGCCGACACTTTGGCTCTGACGCAAAACGTTTGTCCCCTTATTTTTTGCAGACGCTTATTTTTTTTATTCGCGCAAGCAACGTCGATAAGCGAACTGGATCAACGAATACCAAGTTTTCTCAGTATATATTTGCCTTGTCTGCTTCCTCGACCTGGTCTCTAGGGCACGGACTTCAAGAGCCAATTACACGGTCCGAATACAAGCACGGTGCAGTCGTTTCACTTCGGCGAGATCCGGCCGTCAGTCCAGCCGTACGGAATGCCCCTTGAAGCCATCGGGAGCGGACGTAATGAGCTTCCGATCGGCATGGGTGCCTGAATAGGAAAAGCGGTGCTCCCCCAGATCCGACTTCCCCGAGTAAACAATGCTGGAAGTCTCGCATCTCTCGAATATCCTCTCGCCATCCCCTTAAAACCCCTTCGGGCATTTCGACAGCGACTTCTTACTATCAAACTTAACTACAGCCTCCGGGTTCTTGAAGACAGAATGTATCCGCTGAGACATTTTCAGGCCTGCCTGACGATTCGGCTCTGTGGCCTGTTCCATAGAAGTGACGTTGTTTTGATGATAAGATCGACTGGCCCAATTCTGACTGAAGACAGCTTCTTTTGGCAGAAAATTATGCCTACGAAGTTTACCACAAGACGCTGAACCAGCTTCCGTTTCGGTCAGCGCCACTGTTGTATATGTGAGTATAACAACGCACTGTGAAAGGCAGCACTTTAATTAAATGACCGTCGGACGAGCTACTGAAAAAATAAGATGCTCTTCCTATGCGCGCCGCTAGTTAGCGATTTAGAAATGCCCACCATCTCGCAGTTTACGACAGTTTGCCAAAATCTTTACCGCTGACTGTCTCATATCTGCGCTGTACGCTCCAATATTTTGTTTTTTTTTTTCTGTACAAATTATGCTCAGCGCTGTCCACCAAGTTCATTAAAGACGCAAACGTTTTCGACAGCTCATGAGGTCAAAACCACCCTGTAGGGTTTTTTTATATTTCACGGATAACAGACTAGAATGCAGAAGTAGCTGAGAGCAGATAGTCTGCGGCTGACTCCAGACAAGGCGAAAAAAAAAGAAGTGAAAAGAGGCGCGTGTAGCCGTGTGGGAAGCTGTGATGCTCCCGTAAGCATTAGTGACGTAACCTTAAGCCGGAAGCGAAGCCAAGTGCGCAGGAATCCTTACCAAGCTATGCACGCTTAAAGGGCGACTGGCGCCATCGGACAGAAAAAAAGCAGCGGCTGTGGATGGTTGCGTCATATCGAGGCTAACGAAAAAATAAATAAGTGATAGAAATGTGTTACCGAACAGAAATCCAGGAGATGGACTGCGATAAGAAAGGCGCTAGCAGAAGCGGTGTAAAATCAAAACCTTCCCGTCGCATATTGGACACAACATCTTTTTATTTATTTTTTTTATTAGATATGTTGGGTTTGATATAGTAAGCCAACATCTTAGGGTATCGAGTGCTGCACTTAGGGTTACGCCAGTGTTTTGCAGAAGGCGTCGACAAATTATATGTATTTCTAAACGGAGTACAAAAATATAATACACCTGCACTTTTCGGCTACAATACTGATTATTCCTCCATAAGGAGAATTCCAAAGATCAATATGCAAATCTACCAATCAAAAGTTACTAAGCTTAACTGTCTTGCACATTATTTTTAAATGTGAGGCCACTGCGCACTATTGTAAGATATTTTTATCAACATACTCTGTTCTAATCAAACCACATGTTACTAAACTCTTGCTTGTAACTTTTGACGTAGGCTCTATTCACATAGTTTAAATATTTAGGGGAGCTCTTAGATCACCTTACGTGCAGTAAGGCGAAAGCCTTTTGGCCACCCTGCTGCGATCCTTGAAACTCCCCTGTTTCCTCGAAAGAGAAAGAGATAGTGGAGAGAGATAGTCTCTCTCTGTAGAGACAGAGAGACTCTCTCTCTCTCTCTCTGCACTGTCTCTAGAGGGGGGGGGGGGGGGGGGGGGGAGGTAGGAAAGGGGCGAGAGGAGAGGCAAGGAAAGAAAAGGAAAGTGAGGGAGGAGATGAGGAGAAGGGATGTGTAGAGGAGAGAGGGGAGGGAAACAGAAAGATGAAGTGGAGAAAGGAAGTGACTCTTTTTTTTTCTCTCTCTCTAGAGAGACCCTCTTCATCTCTTTTTCGTCATCTCTCTGTTTCTCACCATTGAATATCATTATATATCACCATAACTATCGGAGATATAAAAGGAATGGGCATGGACAGGGCATGTAGTGTGAAGAGAGTGTGACAACCCATGGTCGCTTAGGGTAACAAACGGCAGAATTTTTCTTCAACTCCAAAGTTATGTGAAAACTACAGGTATTTCCTTTGCATGCAAATGGCTGTACTTTGCCGGATGCTGGTAATTATTCCTTCCTAGAAATCTAACTCTACCTCGGAGACTCATATAAATTATGAATTAAGACTGATGACCTTTATTCTCTGTTATGTTTGATGAAAACGCAGTTTAAACGATCTCCCAGCCGGTAAAATTTACTACTCTGTTTTCGTCTAGGGAGCTGCTCATAGCCAATATGTCGGTTCTGAACGACATTAAACTACGCGTACTAAAATACTTTTTAACATTTTCAGTGCATACTAGCGTACTTTCCAAGCATACACCTTCTGGTTCACAGTGCTTTCTTTGACACATGCATAAGCGAACGGTTGCCATGAAGAACAGTGCGCGCACGTCGAAACTACCATAAAGGGGTCCCAGGGCTGTCCAGGAGGGGGGACCGAAAAGGGATGAGAAAAAGGAAGGACCATGAACGCTCGTTACAGCGAACCCCGACGCAAACAAGATAATTGGATAAGAGCGTTATAAACTAGTCAGCATCGATTGCGCAAAAGCACCGCGTACCTCTCTCGTTTGCTGGCTTTTTTTTTCATTACCTTCTCTATTTTATTTCTTTCCTCCTTTTCTATCCCTGCGGCTCATCCTTTCCTTCGTCCATTGCAATTTAGGGAGCGAGCTTCGCCATGCCTCTCCCCATTCCTCCCATTTATTTCGTTGTTTTCTTTCCCTAGTGCCTCATTCCTGACTTCGTCCCTCCCTCATTTAGGGAGCAGCCTTTGCAGAAAGGGAACGGCATTACGCTTTGTGGCTATGCTAGACTGCGCTACGCTAGACTTCTTTTTTATTTTTTTTTCGGAGGACACTGATCCCACACGCTGTCCGCGACTCTGACCCTTTAGGGAGACAAAGGAATGACTTTACTGATAGCGAGGCACATCTTGCTTCTTCTCCCTTCATGCCTCCTCCATTGAGCACCGTGCAACCTTCCGGTTGGCACGCGAACCCATGCAAGTCAGACGAAAAGAGCGAGCGAGCACGAAAATAAGCCGAGCGGATTCGAAAGGCGACATCAGCAGATAATGTTCGACAGCAGAGACATGGAAAACTTTTGTATGTTACCAAGCCTTTTTGCTTTCTTTGTCCAGGCAAGTGCTCGCGGTGTCAAACGCAGAAAACTCAACCACTAATGTCCAACACTGCGGGAAGAAAGCCGAATAGATTGTCGACAGCGTGCGATGGGGTGACAATGCTCCCTTTACGGATACGTGAGAAAAAGGAATGAAGAAGAAAGAGCGAAATTTCGCTCATTACATGCCATCACTGAATCAGTAAATGGAATGTGAGTTTGTTAACCTCCCCCAAATTTGTAACTAAATGCACGGTATGATGCACTTCGAAACCTATAGGTGGCCTAGAACTAACGCTCTTTCTAAATAAAACAAAATGGCGCACCGACGTTTAGTATATGGTATAATGATGAAGACCACGCTAAAATAAATGCTATATTTGGAGTGAGGAGGAAAAGGAAACAAAAACAATGCTACGAAGCGATATTTTATACGACTCTAGCGGTACGTCAGAACACCAGAGCAGTGAAGTGTTACGACTTCGGCACTACGTCCACAAGTCCCTTCTGGCCAAATAGTGACACGCCATGCCTAGAAGGTACCGTAACATCACGCAACGTGAGAATATGACCGCCCAAGTCTCCTGCTCTGCATATTCTAATCCAAGGAGATGGACAAGAAAAACAAACACTTCGCTGAAAACACCCTTCTACTGAGAACATATTTCTTTTCACATTGCTCAAGGCAGTAGTTACAGTAATTCAGCATCAATGGCAATTACTATACCACCAGGGACAAAAAAGGACACAATAGGATGATCCCAACCAGTGTGTATACCAGAATTCATTTCTTGTTACATGCGTCTTATGTTTATTAATGATAAAAAGGCAGGAATAGAAGCGGTATTTCCTTCGTTGTTGGGCCAGTTGGTGAATCAACATAATGAAGAAACTGCGCGATGTAAAGCCGGATACTGAGAAAAAAACACGAACGAAATGTACTTGCCAATTTTTGTTCGTGTGCGTGTGTCTTTCTTCTTAGTGTCCCATTTTGGTTTGCGCAGTTTTTCCATAATGGTATTTCCTTCTTTAGTCGACCACCAGTGCAGCGCAACGCATTTGGAGCCTCGGAATAACGAGAAGTTCGGAACCACTTCGTACCAGGCAGAAATAACAGCGCGCGGTCATTTCCAGCTGTGGGTTTTGTTGCGTCGCAGTGAGACGAAGCACTAACAACAACTTTCTGAAGGCAATGAAGCTCAGGACTGTTTTGCATTTCATTCGTTGATTCATCCAGAAGTGCCTCTGATGCGAAGTCTCACGTAACAGAGGGAGAAATTCTACGCAATGCACGCATCGCAAGCTTGAAGCTGTGGCAGCAAGCAGAAGCGTTGGGTGTCGGCGTAAAATATTTACCCTGAGGCAGAATTTCAGCGTGAATCGACAAGGTAAAGTTCATAAGCAACTTATAGTGGGGTACTCTAGGGGATATGTTTCAGGGAACGTGAACCATATTATTTAAAACTAAGTCACTTTAAAGACGGCTTCAGCGGCACAATCGAACAGTGTCTGCGGGCATCAAAATGGCGGTGGATAAAGGTAATTAGCAAGTCCGCCAACCAATTTGTGCTGACTAAGATATAAATAGCTACTTTTAGGCGCCTATTATCAATTAGACATTTCTAGTTGGTCAATCTTGGTTGCAGTATCATATTTTAGAGTTTCGAATATGCTATTACGTTCCGCACTGTAGCTGACTAAAATTTGGCTATAACGCGGCAAAAGGCGCTAGCTTTCAAAAAACCTGCGCTCTAAGCAGTCTCCAGCGCCGTCAATCAACGTCGCAAGTACCACACTACCTGCTCTGTCCCGCCCACGCTGCGGTACTCGCCGCTGATTGCAGAAGCCAACTGGCCTTAAGCCATTGATTGACGCAGTGCTCGAGACAGTGTTTAGAGCGGAGGAGGCGAGGGGGGTGGGATTCGAAATCAATCGTCTTTTGGCGCAAGATAGCCCAAACTCTGTTCAGTCAGAGCATCTAGGACAATCGTTTTCTGAAATTTCAAAAAGTGATACGACTAACTATAATACTGCCGGCTACATACTAACAACCAGACATCTAGCTGCAATAATAAAAAGGCAATTATCAGAAATCAGTTCATTGACCTACTAATTACCAATATTCACCTTTTTTCCGATGTCTGCCAAACCTGGTAGTATTGCGCCCCAGTAGCCGTCTTTATACCTCAAGAAGTCTATATTTTAAACTTCTGGTTCACCTTCGCTGAAACACTGTGCATATTTATTACACTGGGCGTTCTAAGGAAGCAAATGAACAACTACGACGCCCTTATTTCAGAGTAAACTTCGAAGTAACCCGGTCTAATTCGACAGGTAGCGTAGTGCAACATCGTTTCGTCAGCTCACTTGAAATTGCAATGCTCAAAACAAGCGAAACCTGGTGCAAATATTGCATACATTACGTGCACAAGTAAAATGGATTTCAGCCTACCTTTCAAATAGAGAACAATTCGTTGTCTTTAACCATCATTCTTCTGACAGGCTTACAGTTCACTCTGGCGTCCCTCAGGGCTCTGTTCTTGGTCCTCTGCTATTTTTAATATATATTAATGATATTGTCGTTAACATTCCTGTAAAAATTAGACTTTACGCTGATGACTGTGTTATTTATACAGAAGTGAGAAATGTATCTGATCAACAACTACTTAATAGTGCGTTACAAACAGTTTTCGCATGGTGTGAAGCATGGCAAATGTCCATTAACTTTGAAAAAACAGTACTAATGAGAATCACTTACAAAAAGAAAGTCTTACCCTTCGATTATTGTATTAACGGCATGACACTAACTGAAGTGGCAGAATATAAATATCTAGGGCTCTGGGTCAGTAACAATCTTAGTTGGAATAAACATGTTGATCTCATAACGTGTAACGCTTTCCGTAAACTCTTTTTCTTGAGACGGGCATTGCGGTTGTCTACCCCATCTGTACGCCTGCTTGCTTACAAATCTATTGTTCTGCCTACCTTAGATTACGCTTCAATCATTTGGGACCCATTCACGCAAACTAGCATGAATAAATTAGAGAGAGTTCAAAAGAGGGCGGCACGATACATATATAACAATTACCTGCGTACATCAGTAACACACCTTTTAATTCAAGCTGGCCTTCCGACAATAACTGAGCGAAATCGTTGTGCACGACTTAAATTTCTGTACCAATTAATTAAAAGACACTACAGATCAGAACTCGCCGATTTGCTTGTTTTTTCGTCCGGATACGCAACCCGACAACGACACCAGCTAACTTTAACTCCTTTTCGCGTTCGAAATAACTGCTTTAAATACTCATTCCTTCCACGAACTATTTCCGATTGGAATAACCTCACTAACAATGAAGTGCTGCAGCCATCACTGACGTTGTTCTCGCAACATATAACCTAGTTTCTTTTTATTGCTTTTGTTATTTCACTGCTGTGTTGTATATGTTTGGTTTTATTATTAATTGTTCAGAAGAGCTTCAACTTGCACTGTAATTATTGTTTATTTTTGCCTGTTTTGTTAAACTACATAGTTTGTATTCCCACCCTGCTAAAATCCCAACACTGGGATTGCAGTATCAATAAATAA
>JAJIZL010123214.1:80830-97498 GCA_023969395.1 Amblyomma maculatum
ATAAATAAATAAATAAATAAATAAATAAATAAATAAATAAAATACATTACGTGCACAAACCGTCGACTCGCCAGTCACCATGTATATATACCTATTCGTGCAGTTAGCGAAGCTACGGCTCCGGCTCCGGCTCCAGCGGAGCGGTTCTCGTTACGGCCCCACCGGCGGTTCATACCAGACAAAATGCGAGCCATCGCGAAGGCAAAAGCGCACCTGCATGCGTGAGGGTGATTATGAGCGTATACACTAACACCGAACGAGAGTTCTCCGTTTCTAAACGAACATCCGGCAAAATGCACCGGGCGTGCCACGGGTGCCCCAATAAAGTGAAAAGCGTCCTCCCCGCCTTCCGCCCTCTTCAGCGTGGAAAGATGAGCCGAAAGGAGAATATGCGTGGCACATAACGCCGCTCGATGATCCCAGAGACCGGTCATATTCAAAGCCCGACGTGTTCTTTCGTAACAGAGCAAGCATATTCGTGCGCCGATATTGCTGCTGCTGCTGCTACTGGCAGGATGCTCTCTCTCTCTCTCTATCTCTCTCTCTTGGCTTCTCTCGGCGTTTCGCTTGATTCCCATTTGCCGATTGGGGACGGCCCTGACTGACACAGCCCCAGCACTAGGAAGACGTCGCGAGAGGGAGCGCGAGAGAGAACCACTCGCATTTCGGAAGTGGATAACGAGGAATTAATTTGCATTCGTCGCTCGTTAGCCTGCGCTGCCCGCCTCCCCTGCCTATCGTTGTTTCCGCCTCTTTAATTAATCGGAAGAGTAGCACCGTCGGGCGATGCCGGACCTTTATTACCGACCCGCAACGACCCCGTTCGCTGTCCCTTTTTCCGCGCTCTCCGAGAAGGAGGAGCGGACGCGAGGTAAAACAACATCAAGCGCAATCTGTCCGGGTAAATAAAGAAAATGGGGAAGGGAAAAAAGGACACTTGCGGCCAAAGAAAGGCGAGCGGGAAACGCTCAGTTGGCGCCTGTCCGACATGGACAGCTGGTGCTTTCCAGGAGGCGGACGATAAATAAACAGGAGGGAGTGTGTGCTGCAATTCGTTTCGCTAGTGTACGCGCAGCACAGGCCAGGCATTTGCGCGCGGCCTTTCCCATTGATAGCAAGCTCCGGTGTGCGGGTCATCACCATTGTGCCGCGCATTCGTGAACAAGAGAAGCCGAATTCCCAGCGGCGAGGTGATCGTTCGCGTTCTGCCTAGGTTAGTGGAGAGGCCGGTACGAAAAAGAGATGAGGCGGATAGAGTTTCAGATGCTCGCTTCGATCTGCTGCCGACGAGTGGCGTTTCCAAACGATGCTGGAGAAGCTTAATGTTCTATCCAGTGGAATACACTTTGAGCTATGTTACAATGAGCACTGCATGGAAGTAATGAGCGATCGCGAAGCTTTGCACAGGCAACGTGTCCTTAATCAACATTATGCCTATGGACTCTCTAGCGGTGAAGTTCTAAACGTTCTGTCTGATGAGGTTTCTAGTGATGAGAGAACTCGTGGACCTCTCGCACGTAAAAAGGGTTTACTTCGCCACTTGAAAAGGGGGGGGGGGGGGGGGGGCTTCATTGGTGACAACATATTCTTTAACATGAGAATCAAATGCATGTTCGTGCATTGCTGTGTTGGATTCTGACGTCGCTCAGTTTACAGAAGAACTGAATGGCTCAAATAGCCGGTATCGCAGAAACTATTACTATTGAGTATTGTTCGGCACGTATTTCTCGTCTTGGTAAACTACAACGAAGGAGAAAAATAAACCATTTGCATCCTGCTGCTTCCTGTAACATCTTCAATTAACAGTGAAATTCTCATTTGTTATTCCCTCTTAATTTCCCCATCAAGCTCACCAAATAGTCCAATACTCTAAATGTGTGTGTCGCTGCCAATCTGTGGTTTGACATTGATCGGACGTTGCCAGGCATCTTTCATCTACAAGCACGAAGAAATGCGTTGATGTGCACTGATTTTGCTATGAGTGAATGTTTCACCATCAGCGCAGGAGATGCACAGTCCCCGCCAGATCACTGCAGCTTTCTGAATGTACGATAAGATTAAATGTTTCTTACCAAAAGAGGTTAGAGTAAACTGGATGTGTCAGCTGTTACTGAGCTTTAAATGCTTCTTCTCTTATTTTTGTCAAATGCGGGCGGAAATCACTTGGTGAACATTTAAAACATTTCAGAAAAAAAGACTTCAATTTCGTATCATATTTATCCCAGCGAGGTGCAAATAGGGCAGTTTTGTTTCTTTATGGTTTCTCGGCCACAGAGCATTCCATATAGTTGCCATAGTGACAATTCAGGATAGACTCAGAAGCGGTTACTGACTGGAACTGTCGCTTGTATTTTTCCCACACTTCTGGCGGGTCTTGTCAGAAACTACGGCCTGATGGTCGCTTCAGAAAGCACGGCTCCCGTTTATGGTAGTTGCAATGGCACTGCGATAACCTACAGCCACTTTTGCAGCCTACAGCCTTATTTTTATCCTTCCAGAAGGCGACATCCTTTACAGCAGTTCCACTGAGCGGCAGGTAGTGCGTATAAAACAAATTTAAGAGCTCTGTTATATGCCAGCTCACCACGTTGATGAATACACTAGTATACGTTCGCTGTCCTATCAATGTTTAGATTTTTTTAAATCTTGTACGCGTCCCTGATCGATTAGTGCTTGACTTGTAAACCACGAGTCAGGTCTGATAAAAGATGTTGCAAATTAACAACCCCCCAAAACGGTAATCCCGTTTCGATTCCCAGGCCAGGGCTACATTGTCCTGAATTTCCAAATTTTAAAGCAGCCTGGCTGCATGCACTTGGGGGCAACGGATACGATGTAATAATTATTTTGTTTTATTAGGTATATTCAAAACAGAGCGATTTCTTTAAACACGTAGGAAAATACTAATCGTAATCCTTGGCACTTTGATCAAAGGATTGAGGCTCTGGCACTGGTCTCGGAGATCAAACTATCCATACTATTATTGCCGCGCGCCAAAAATACAAAACTTATTGATCAGTAAATATAAGTGCAACTATTTTTAAAACACAAATCAAAATATACAAAAAGTGAGAGCACTACGACAGTAGGACACAGACGAAACCACAGATATCCGATGTTCTAAAAAGTCTAATTATAAAAGCCACTTTTACTTTCTCGAAGCTCGGGTGACGAATAGTTGAAGCCCACGCACATGCTGAAATTCGAAGTGCCGAAAAAAAAAATTGTATATGTTGCCTTTTCGCTATCAAAACCCGCCAATATTCGGATTCCGAACTGTTTCAAAACTGAGACTACATCGGCGATGTCTAAAACAAAGATGTGGTTTGTCATTTTGTGAATACTTTAACCATGAACAAAGTTGAAATGCTGAGCATGTCCACCATTCGCAGTTCATGTGCTCCAGCTATACACTATGCATTGGAAGTTGAGAAGTAGGATATAAGGCTGCGGAAAAAGAAGATAAAAACATTATAGGCGAAATCAGTACCGAGGAGCGCCCGGACAAGAATATATCCCGAAATGCTCCCTCAACTTGTTCCGGCAAAACAGGGCAGGAGAAAAGAAGAGAGTAGAGGAAAAAAAAAGTTGGGTAGAACCAGAGAGCAGCGGTATCTTCCTCATGCCGGATAACGCCGCATCTATCGTGTTGCATATAAACGACATCCGGGTGGTCTCTCTATAAGTCACGGTCTCAGTGACCTTCCTTCCGTGGCCAAGAGACGCTTGTTCGAGGACAAAAGAAAACGGTGAACAGAAGAGGGAATAAAAAAAAAGAAAGCCGATGGATGAATAGAAGAGAGCTAAAACAAAATATTGAAAAAACAAGAGGCGAACAGCACGAAGAAGCGAGAGAGGGCTGAGCGACCGACAGGTCGTCTAGGCCCCGAGTCTGCGAATTCTGCCAGACAAATGGTCCGTCCAGCGGCACAAGCCAAATATAAAGGGCCACACAAAGCAAACAGCCTCCTCCACTGAGAAGCCAGCACAGGGCAAGCAACGAGAGAGAGAGAGGGGGAGAGAGCATTTCCCTCACGCAGAGGGGAAAAGAAATGGAAGCAAAGGATTGAAAGTAAGATAGAATAAGAGAGCAAAGGAGGTGGAATAAGCAAAGTGTAGAAGAGCCCCCAAAAAACACAATATTAGAAGTGGCGCTGTGAGGCCTTACCAGAGCCCGGAGCGGGAGCCCCGGGTCTACCCTCTCGCCATCGGTCAGACAAGCCCATCCAGTTCCCCGAGGCCTAGCCTCGTGGGGAAAATGGGTGGCGAGGAGAAGGATGGGAAAGAAAGGGCGAAGGGCACTGTTCAGCTACACATTCTCTCTGCCTCATCAGCATCGCTACCGAGCTTTTATATTATATTTCTCCCCTTTCGCTTAGTGACACAGCCCAGTACGTTTTTTTTTTTTTTTTTTTTTCACTAGTTTTTGTAGGCCCCCCGCTGTGCAGTGCCCTGCGCGAAATCCTCTGGGCCAGCTTCCCTTCCCGCGGCCCGCTCCGCCACGGCGCAATGTTTCCCGCGGCATCGCAGGGCTCCCTGGCCTCTCTTTTATTCTGGGGCTAGAGCGGTAGGGTTACACGGGAGAAATGCGCCTGCTCAGGGATGGGAGACTGGGCGGAACGGAAAGCTACGCAAAGTCGGAAAGGGCGATGCAACGCACAGCAAACAAAATTGCGCTGAGGTCATTTTTAAAAAGCGATCCACTTATACAACGAAAAAAGACAGTACGGATGGCAGAATTTGGAGGGTTGACGAGCGCACTCTAGGAGGACAAAGTTATCCAACTCGAAAGGCTACGCGCAAGTTGTCAATTTATGCATTATAATGAACCGAACAGAACGCTTCCTATAGTGGCAATTGCACGCACGATTACTCTTTATCTATCGTAATGCCTCCTGCGGCAGTCCTCACCATCAGCGATTATTTTGTCGTGTGTCGTTCTCGTGCCATTTGCCGCAACATTTACACGTCCGGCCACTATGCACACGTATTAATTGCTTACATACGTACAGTATCCAAATAGGTTTTCGTAACACAGAAGACGTCAAAGAGCGGGGCTTCCCATCTTTCGCTTAGCAGCATCATTCGTTACCGCACCGTCCCCTCAACCAAAACCTCTTCTGTCACCTCGCCTCCAGTCTCCTTAAAGCAGCTAGCGTCTTCAAATAACTACGGAAGACAGTGAAAAATTACTTGTTCAAAAGTGATGAGTATATAGTTGGAAACGGAAGACTTAGCTTGGTGTTGCGAGGCGCCAGACATTTCCAACGAATGTAATCGCATGCAACGAGATCAGAAACGCAGTGTCTTTCAGTGTCACAAATCACAAATGCCCATTCGTCCTTTACCAACAAATCCCTCCACACAGAGCAAACTATAGGATGGACGGGAAAGGAGCCTCATACCTCCAGCCAGCTTTTCGAAAACCGACTTGCCCCCATAGAAGAGAAGTTTACTTGTCGAAGCGCTGGCAACCAGCGTGAAACACCCGTCCCTCACCTTTCAGAATTCTTTTTTGTGCTGTCGAGAATTCCGTTATTCTGCCTTCTCACAACACTAGGGCTTTTTTTCCTAGTGTCCTCTCTTTACTACGTATTTTATTTTACTAAATCCGAAAACTTAACCCTTTAACTGGCAAGACTAGATAGAGCGATGCTATAATTTTTTCCTTGGTTTGTATTCGTTTTTAGTAGTCTAAATGTACATCCAAAAATATTTGAACGCGTTTGAACAAGGATTTCAAAAAATACAGAACGTCAACAATTCTGTTGATCTGCCAAGATAGGGAGCACAAAGCTGGCAAACTGACATGCGTCAGTCATGCCCTACTTGAGGTGGAATTGGAAAAAAAACAGTTGTGTCCGCCTTTCAGGCACAAAAAACGTCACATTTGGTGCAATTGAAGCCTGACACAACTTTATGGCAGAGAGCACAGCATCCTCTGACCTGCTGTGATGACTGCGACTTCCATAAAACAACGTTGTTTCTATGGCTACAAGACGATAAGTACGTTACTTGTCGGCAAAAGATAACAAAAGCATGAAGTGACGAAAATCTAACGTTCCGCGGTGCTCATTTCACCTTTATATGAACACGAGTACTCAGATTCCCGCCATAAACCCTTCCACACAAAACAAAAAGTGACCTTGAGCAGCTCAGTTACAAACGGCAAGGCAGAGCTAGTTCTAAATAAAGTTTTCTGTGTACCTTTACGTGTCCTGTATCACGTTCAAACCAATTGTGGCTATAAAAACAAACAGCCGGCTGCACATCACTGATGGTAAATTTTTACCTTATTCTGGCAGCTCAACAATTTTGTAGACTATGTTTTTTGTCCTGCACTGCCGCTTCTGTTGCGAAATAGGTTATACTATTCTGCAAGGGCCATGTTTAGAGACGCCTCTAAAAAGGAATAAAATTGTCGCCACCCATACCTTCGAATATCGGCTGCTGCTGAGGCCAGAATTCTGCCAACATGTCGCGTGCGCGAAGAAGACGACGACTGCACTTTCAGGTTGAACATGGTCATTACGGGCCATCTATTGACGACTCATACGACTTTATTTCAGAGCCTACTTCATGAAAAGGCTAAATTTAGATGAACACGTTCTAAATTTTAGAAAGAGGCGTTTTGTGGCTGCCTACAGTGGGTCAACAATATTGTTGATCTGCTGGTTAAAGGGTTAATTTTAAAACCTAATTGGACAAGATCGCACTTTCCTTTTGACTTGAGGGGCTGGCTCAAAAGAGCAACAATAATATTATTTTTTTTTTTCGTCTAATTCTCTCTGCGGGTGATTTTACCCAGAGAGGTGGACTGAGGGCCGTCACCATGGAAGCAACACTGCGCCATTGTTTGAATGGTTGCGTGATATACCACCTCAAAATTAAAATTTCATGAACCTTTTTCATTCTCGTTATTGATTACAACATCTATTAAATTAAGAGTTTGACATTCAGTGGTTGGATTCTTAAGGAACTGCGAGTATTTGTACTAAGCTTACTCTTTTGAAAATGCAAAGTCAAATATAGTTTACCGTCTGAAAGACGAGTGTTAGTGCGACAGAGCCTGTCGGTGCCCCAGTCCGCTTGTCTGCACCAGGAAGTATTACTAAGCAGATTTGCTTTTTTTTTTTTTTTAGTTCGAAAAGATGGGTTAGTAATTGAGCGGTGGGAGAAATTCTCGCGCAACGAGCCTATTGTCTTTTTCTACGGGCAGTGTTCTCTCTCGTGGGGAGGTAAAGAATATAATAGGAACGACAAGGTGTATTGCGACAATCAGTTTTAACCTATCTTAACGCGTAGTAAAAAGGCTTCACGTTTATAAAAGAAGCAAGCATCGACCATCATAGTTGGAGCTAAGTGGAGTACACATAGCTTATATACAAGCTTTCATGAGCGAATAACCCAGGAATATGTGACGATGAGCTACTCATCATAGAGAAGTGCTTCGTCTCTCATCACCAGCCCTGCTTTCCCGCACTCAGTGCCGGCAGTCGGCTTCTGCCTGTTATCCACACACCCGAATTCCTTCTCTTTAGACCGCGGCCATTTTTAGTAATCGCAGTAGGACTTGAACTGCTCAAGAAAAGTGCACTTACTGGCACCGTTGATAGTTCGCGTTCCGCTAGTAGCCTAACCACATCTTCCAACCTCTGTACCGCCATTCGGCTCCATCAAACAAAGCAAAACCGAAATCTAATTCTTAATGCGATTTGCAAGAGCCCAGCATGACGACATCAAGAAGCACTTCGATCAGAAAGTAATGAAAAAACAAAGTGAAGAGAGCAATAATAGACTCGCGCCACTATCGTCTCCCCCTCTGGCGTCCTCAAAGCCGCTTTCCAGCCACGGACTTCCTCTAAGCACCTTCGCCAGAAACTCAGCCATCTTTCGCGGCCGTTATTACAATTTATTGCCGCTGCGGCAGAACAGCGGAGCCGGCGTCACCACGACGCACATTTCAATATTTTCGGATAAGCGCAAGACCACTGCCTCTCTCTCTTTCTCTCTCTCTCTCTCGAGGACTGCCTCGAGAGCCCTTCGGTGGACGAATCCATTCAGCCGGAGGCTGTGCTTTGAGCATTGAGCAACCGCATAGGCAGCGGCCACTGGCTTTACAGCGGAGAGAAGCCGCCCTTGGTGGGTTCTCGGGTTCGAGTGCAACCGGCACCCTTCTCTCCTTCCACCTCTTCCCGCCCATCAAAACGGTTCAGAGCTCGTTGGAACGCAAACACGGTGAGAGCCGACCCGCCAAATGAGCACCAAGATGACTTCTTTCCTCCTCCTCTCAACCGATGTAAAGGGCCAAGCAGCGACTCTACTTGCTTGCCGCAAAAGCTTCTGAGATTGACACAGGAGGCAGAAGGTGAGTGAAGGAGAGGTCGGGGAGGCAAGAGAAGACGCTTTGCGGAAAGAAGGAGAGAGGAAGGGTCCACGGCACCGTTTCATTACATCTTGCCAGAAGAGATCAGCGGCGAAATGCAGCGATGCACGGTGCAAGCGCGTCTCTGGCCAGCGACGAGATGACCAGTGACGGCCGGTCGGCGCGTCATTGCAAACGTCCGTCGGGCCTCGCGATATTACTGCCCGCCTGCCAGTCCAGTAGAGAGGCCTTCACTTCAACTGCCCGCGCGCCTATCACACCTCCTTTCCAACCACCTCGCCTCACTCTCGCCTCTCTGGAACGACTTTCTAGACCTGTAAGCTTCAGCGCCGGCTGGACTTGGGACGAGGCCAAGCTAGGGCCTCAAGGATGCTCCCCTCGATCAAGCTGTCGCCAACACATCTAGAACAGCTCCCGCACACCTAAAGCAGTCTTCGCGCTGGAATTTAGGAGGGAAAGAGGTCACCACGAATCATCTACTCGACGCGAGTGAGCAAAGGAAGTGCTGTTTTTTTTTTTTTTTTTGCTTGTTTTGCAAAATAACGGCAAGGTATTGTGTACGTGCTGCCTGCATTCAATATTGCCCATTTGAGTAACCTTTTTTATTGGAGATTTTATATTCGGCATATAAATGCGCTTGTTCCGAGCGAATTCCTATTCTTCAGTAAACGAAAAATCGCTATTGGTTTGGCGGAAAGGAGCTATAGTACTCGTACAATCGATATCGGTCGCAAATAGAGTTGCAAGGTGGAGAAGAGGAAAGATGAGTAGATTAGGAGGAGCGGAAATGGGTGTCAACTCATAGAGGAGGAAGACAACGCGATCACTTATCCTCGGTGGACGTTAACGCTGCGAAACTATTCGACCTTTCATTTTTCTCTAAAGCCAATATGATTATTATTTTACTCTGAACATTACATTTCAGAGTTCCATTGCTACACTTCATTATATTCCCACCTGGCGGTCATCCCACCTCCGTGATCGTATATAAATATTCCCTTATACGCGCCGAGTTTTCCCAATCCCCCGCCCCCCTGCTGGTGGGTACGTGCCACGATCAAGAGGCCAAACTCAACAACAATAGCGCTGCTATCTGAGGGAATACATGACGCGAGCAAAGGAACGAGCATTTCTGCGGAAATCGCGTCCAACATCGCAGACGTTACTGTCCTTTCTTTCGTACTGCCACATTTTTACCCTTAACCTTCCATACTTGAAGCATAGCTCGCAGAAGACATAAATACAGAGTAATCATATCACAGTCATTCTTCCTGTCACATGCCACCTGATAAAGGCACGCTCTTAATCATCGACACGTACAATACCGACGAATGGTTTTCAACTTAAAGAGAGCTTTGACGCCGCCGCTATACAAACGAGAAAAACCAGAAAACAATTGTTGTCTAGAAGATGTGGTGGAACTATACAAAAATAATTTCTTTTAAGACTTGGAGCGTGACGAAAGGGGTGGAGGCAGTCGAGTTAACCAGGGTCTCGACGGTATGGCCAATTTTGGCTGCTTTGCCATGAACCATAAATGCCACTTTACCCGAGGAGTAAAAGTTAGAAAGGGCCGCTTTACGAGCGAACTCTGTGTCAGAAAGGTTGAGCATGTCGCCTTAAAGAACCGCTGCCTATGTAAGAGATACGAGGTAAACAATATTGACAGGGGAGCCTCAGGAAAGCGGAGTAAAGGTATCCTACCAACTTTCATCGTCTTTTGATGACTGAAGAGCCTACCCACCGGAAGTTAACTTATCGATAGTTCCGCTCTCAATCGCCTATGTTCCTGTATGTGTTTCCTACATATGTTCTCATCATATTATGATATGAGACTCATCCTTCCTCCGTCAGGACTTGTAACAGCCTGCTCTACAAAAGTAATTGAAAAGGACAGTGAAAACGTTCCAGAGAAGTGAGCTCTATTTTGCTAAATATGTAAAAGTGGCGTAAATGTTTACGCTTAGAGATTCGCTATAAATCTCAGACCAACTATCATTCATCGTAAATAAGCCTTTAAATTGTCATGGACAATACAAGGAGTTGCAGAGAGCCTAGATAGCGCAAACGGTCTTCGTGGAAATTTTTTTGTTCGTTTTCTTCGCACAACAGTGTCACAAAACAAGAAGCGGGGAATCATTGCACGTTGGTTAACAATAGGACAATAATGTACCCTGCACCCCTTTCTATATTGGTTTTTTACACAGCTCCCTTAAAATGAGCGGAAACATTACCAAAAAGCGAAATCTCGGTTTCCCTTCCGAGATCACAACGCCATCTCCTCGTCCGCTAACGTCGCCTCCATGTATTTACTTTGCTTCTCGTCGCTTCGCTTTACGTATATAGGTAACCTGTCGTTAGTCCAATTCCAAGCCTTTTCATTGGCCTCAGAGCTTAAGCCTCGCAGGTGAGCAGTGCATAGAACCTGATCGAACACTGTGGCCAGTAGTCATACGATTACTTCACCATCCTTATTAAGTCGGCATGCAGTGTCACAGCAGCTGTTCAGTGCTAAGACTACTTAAGTACTTCCACAAGATTTCCCACCCGCCTAGAACGAGAAAGTTTAATTTCATCCTTTTTATTTATTAACGATACATAAAACATTTCTTTGGTAAGAGCTTATAAGATGTTATTTAAAGTATGGCTGATTAGGAAAATCACCGTATGATCCTTAACTGGGAGGCCAGAACAAAAGAGAATAAATCACAGCCACAACCTTTCGAATTCAAAAAAATTAAAGCTTTAAATATGTGTTCGTAACAAAGCGAACTGTATACTTTAAACCCATGTGCACCCGCGGGGTGGCGCAGTGGTTACGGCGCTCGACTATACCGTTCCCGAGGATGCGGGATCGAATAGCGGCCTAGGCGGCCGCTTTTCTATGGAGCCGAAAAGCAAGGCGCCCGTGTGCTGTGCGATGTCGGTGCACGTTAGAGAACCCCAGGTGTTTCAAATTTCCGGAGACCTCCACTACGGCGTCTCTCATAGCCTGAGTCGCTTTGGGACGTTAAACTCCACAAACCAAACCAAACTAAACCCATGTGCACTAATTTCACCTAATGACATCAGCGGCGTATTCCTTCAGGGTGCAGTGCACCTCAGCATAACGCAATATGGTTGTTTTCACGAAAGTTTTAGTCTCACGCGCAAGACAGACAGTAGTCGTGTAAAGTAAGCCATTAAATGTGCGTGCAGAGAATACCATTTCTATGCATTGCACATAATCTAAATGACGCCCCATCAAAACCGCTTTTCGTCACACTAATACCAACGCAGACGTTCTACAGTCCACAGCATCGTGGCTGGGATAAAACGACAGTTAGCAAACTCTCTTGCCAAAACCATTTCCGTTCTCTGCCCCTATTAGGGAAGCACCACTGTCTATCACTGCCCCTGACGGAGCGGTGCTCGAGAAGGCGAGGGCCGCGGTCACAGCCCGTCGAACGCCAAGCCGTCCGTGACCGAGGCAGGCGACGGCCGTCTTTTTTTTTCCCGACAAACTCCCAGGGTTTCCGGCCTTACAACGAAGAAGGTTTGAAACCAACGCACTCTTCTACCAGAACACGCCCTACAGCCGAGCTTAGAGTCCGCTGTCCCAGGCATAAAACACACACGCGCGCACACACGCACATGGAAAGGGATCCCTCGCCTGAGCGGACTCTTGCGCTGGCAAGAGGGACTGAGCGACAACGAACTCTGTCACGGGGCGCAACAACAGGGCTTGCTCGGCGAAAGTGACAGAATGAGAAAAGAGGCGTCTCGGGAAGGTAATGAAGGACGCCTCGGCGCTGCTCCCCAGGGGAGAGACAGCTCCTTCCTTCGGCGCTCATTCGTCGCGTCGCCTTCGAATAGAAGCGGGCGCATCCCGCGGCGCTCGCCTTCGTGGGTCAGGCCCAGCGCGGAAGGACCTGTCCCAAGGAAAACACAATGCGGCGACGGAGAGTAATCATGTCGAGGCTGTCGAGCGCATGTCCTGGCTTCGCTGAGCTTTTCAAGCCTTTTTTTCTTTTTTTTTCGTGGAGGTGGATTTGCAGAGTTGTTTCCCTAGTTTACGCGGTAGTCAGCATCGCCCTCCACTTTCTATAAGCAGATACTTCGAAAGCAAAACGAGTGATGCCAATAACGGCGAATGGCTTTCAGGTCTGGCGCGGAAGCAAATGACCTTTGAAAATGGCAGCCCTGCAAACTATTCGGCTAGCAATCCAGGTGAACATGGTAAGATGAGGTCATGCCGCAAACATCTGCTAATTCGCGGAGCTCCTCGCCGGCAAGGGCAATTTTGAATCTTTGAGACACTCATGCTCTTCAGTGTCGCATCAACAAGCTGTAAGTTAATCCAGTGTTTCTCAGAATCCCTCGCTTTCCTCTGTTTTTCCTCTGTGAAGACAGAAGAAAAACTATTCGTAGAAAGAATATGTCCCATAAATTCACCCAAGGAACAGAGTGCATATATTGTTCTTACACCACTTGGACAGCATTGTGGAGCCATTGAGTTCGAGGCAGCTACCTCTTCATGTCCTGCGCCGCTGGATTGTTTTAGCGAGACATGATACCTGTAGCCACAGGGCTGCGCGAAACAAAAGATAATTTCGCGGGGTGAGGCCCAGGGAAAAAGGAAGATCTCCGCTAGCCCGCGCTGCGTAGCCCCTCGCCATCCAATGGGCGGGGCTCCGAGCAACGCTTGCTTGGGCATGATTAATGACCAATCAAGAAAGGCCTGACAAACGGCGCTCGCTTCCGGGCGAAACCGGCAGCCGGTTGTTTTCGGCCAGAGCCTAGCAGCGCGCTGGGATAGTGGTCGCGTTGTTGGTTAAGTGAAAACGCCCCGCTTTTCGTCGCAGTCAAGGCAGTGAGCAATTTTGTCGCCTGTTTATTTAATTATGTCCGCGTGTTCGAGCCTGAGAGTAAACCTTGCTTGGCCTTATGATTAGAAATAACCGTTATTGAAGTTACTGGCAAGCATGAATTGTCATACCTGATGTTAAGAAGCCGGCGCCAAAATTGAAGCCGCACCTGCTTGAAGCATTTGGCTATACACCATAAGCCCTGAGCAGTGTTCGAATTAGCAATGGCGTAAACGGAGTGGCTTTATTTCACCGTATCTTAGAGCACTTCGCCATCAATACTTCTTGTTTTTTTTCGGCGCTGGTATTATATACCCTGCCATGTTGAAGATAACACGGTCAGTCTAGCTAATAAAATATATGTTAGTCATATCTGGCCCCCGAAGCAATTGCCTTGTGGTAGAGCCTCCGCCTCGCATTCGGGAGGTGCCGGGTTCAATTCCTTGTGCCGCCGGGTAGCCACCAGTTTTCAATGAATAGTAGCCTTCCCCCGCCGTAGAGCTCGGCTCTTCTGGGGAAAAAATTTGGGAAAGGGGTCATTGACCAAAAATGTGGCCCCTTCTCCCAAACATTTCACCGCAGAAGAGCCGAGCACGAGACCAGGGGAAATCCTGTAGCTATTTAAAAACGGTGGGTACCCGGTGCCACCATGGATCGAACCTGTTACCTCCCTAATGCGAGGCGGATGCTCTGTCACAAGGCCACCGCTTCGCACAAGGCCAGGTGCTGGATTTTTTGCTTATTTAATTAAGAGCATGTTCTAATATCGACTTTTTAAAACATGCATCAGGGAAACAGCTTAATAAAGCGATGTCCTACTCTTTCACACACCAAGCAGGCCCTAAACCATTACAAGGTCCTTTAAAATACCATCCTAACACTTTTCGTCGGTAGCTGATATTATGGTGATATTTTTTGTTTGTTTTGTTTTGGTTGGGGGCGAGAGGCGATGTTTAAACCGCTTCCTTGATCGATGCTTCTTTTCGGGTCGTCTTCGTCATTGTATCATATTGCAGCGCTGGGAATTTGATGCAGTTGTTTGATGAATATACGATCTTTTAAATCTAAAATTCACATGCGAAACCTCTTTTCGTGGGAACAGTGACACGGTTGCTGTAATCCGAGGTAATCCGCGCTTTTAATTTTTCTTTTCAGGGTGAAAATCATGTGAACCTGTATCGAAGCATACACTTCTTGCTCTCACTAGGGTCAATTCTCTTCATTCTTCTGATACCAACAAAAGTACACTCCAGGGCCTGTTTGCCGTCAAGCCAGCAGGTGCTTTGGTCATTTAATTTCACAGCAGCATCAACCTGCTTGTTGAATAAATAATTAATAATTTGACATTTCTAACTACATTCTGCCGCCTCTTAATCCATAAAAATATTGTAATCGGTATTTCTATAGGAATAACCGCACAATGATATTTAACTTGCCACAGCCTCAGTTAGGGTGAAATATATGGCGAAGGAAGGCGAGCACGCCTGTCCATTTAAGGGAACAGGGTAGGTCCTATTTTTGCCATGCATTTTCAGCTATGTTCGTGACCCTTTTTCTCATGATCTGCTGGGGTTAGAACATTAACAATGGTGGCATTGTAATCAGCAATGTTAGGTAGTGTTACTGAACTAGGATAATTTCTTTTTAAAGGTTAGTTTTTTTGTTATCGTTTTTTTTACTGGACCCACCAAATTTTAGAGCCATAATCTGCAGTAAATAGCCTGTAAATAAAAATCGCCTCCAATAATGTTTATAATCCTAGTTCAGTAGACTATCTGTAATGTTTTCTCAATGTCTGGAAAATTTTATCTCCCTTGCGCCCGTAGTTTCTTAAAAAAAAAGGGTCAAATGCAGCAAAATTTGGTGTTTTGAGATAATTGGCTTTGAAGTGGAAGAAAGAGCTTTATTGCAATATAGGACTATAGAAACAAATTCTCACGCATTTTTTCAATAGCCACCAGCCTGGTAGTCCCCTCCATCATCAACACTTCTTTTCTGCGCTAGCTGCCTTGTTTTCCGGGCCTCCTTAGTGACCAGTCGTGTAGCCCTCTCTGCAAAGTACAGTCGCCGCCGGTCAGCTTCGCGCAACCATTGGACTGTAAACCGTCCTGGAGAAACTCTGAATGACCTCAGAATCTCGGCTCGAGCAATGCTGCCATCATTGAAAGTTAGCACAGCATCCATTGTCGCTATTTTCAGCGTCTTGAGACCACGAAAGACATTTTTCGGAGCACGCTCCCATACAACGTCGTTGAACGCCTCATTCGCGTTCTGTTTTTCCATGAAGACATTTCCGGAGAAGCTCAGGCTTTGAGAGCTGCTAAAACACCGGCTTCACTGCTTCAAGGACCGCTGCAGACGCGCAGACGCAGACGCGCACGTGGTGCAGACGTGGTGGCCGCGGCGCCCACTCCTGGGTTGTGTTGCGGAGAATTGGCGTCATTGGAGATCGACTTATGCCGGTTTCCGTAGAAGAGACGTTTTTAAAGCACTTCTTTGGCTTTGTCATTGCATTACCGCTAAATAACCAGCACAAAGGTATAAACAAACTCGTATGTCCGCGAAAACACGCCGAAACACGAGCAAAATGCCGCGCGTTGCGAGTAATCCAGCTGCGTCTTAGGATTCGTTTGGCTAAGTGAAGTATGCTAGCTAGGTTTTCACTGTTGCCAGATGAGTGACTGCCATTCCGCTAAACGTGACAAAAAATAGGCGCTGAAAAAAAATTTTTTTTTTTTTTTAGCTTAGGAAAGGCACAGATCCCGAGCATGTGTCAAAGGGGGTGTGGCTGGATGCTGCCTCGGTTTCGAAAAATGTTGATTTTGAGGTAAATATTTCGCGTGCGCGCAAATGAAAGACTGCGCTATGTTAAGGAAAGAATAGAGATTTTAAATTACACAAAAGCAAAAAATCGATTTTTTTTCGGAAATTTTGCCTACCCTGTTCCCTTAAGGGAGAGCATGCCCGCTCTCGTCATGGACATAGCGCCCGTCCCCTGTGCCTCGCTGTGTGCCTGTCTATTTAGCGCTATGTTGCAAGAAAACCGTCACCAACTTCGCGGCTTCCATCCCGCTAACAAGTTCGAAGAACACAAGCTAGAAAAGGTGAGGTTGTTGCACGCCAGCGGCCAAATCACTCGGCTTGTATCCGAGTGCAGATAACAATGTAATGAGACGCCATATAGGTTGCGCTAAGACATTTTCAGGAATGCATTCCATGCTTATCCTAGCAACTATGCTCGACAAAGAGAAAGTGTGTAGATGGTGTGAAAGGGGTTTTATTACGTAGTGGTCTCTTGGGCCCTAGTCAAGCTTCTTGAGGAGCTTTTAGCCCAGGAGACCATCCAGCTTGTTTTCTAGAAAAATAAAATATATTGATTGATTGATTGATTGATTGATTGATTGATTGATTGATTGATTGATTGATTGATTGATT
>JAJIZL010123214.1:97508-112610 GCA_023969395.1 Amblyomma maculatum
ATTGATTGATTGATTGATTGATTGATTGATTGATTGATTGATTGATTATTGGCGAAACAGGTTGTGCATTGCATCCGCGATTGTAGGTCGTCATCAGAGGCAATATCGGGCTGAATGCAGTACGAAAAATTTACCTATAGTCCTTCAGCTTTTGCTGCTTTAGTTAGGCCGGAAGAATAGCGTGATATCAATGGATTGCATGTTGAGAGGGTTTCAATTTGTTGTGTACTGACCTTTATGGTTCTCTCCCTACATATTCTCCTCCTTTAGGGCTTTGATTCGCATGCCCTTGATTGACTTATAAAACACCCGGTAACACAGCTTCAGTTGCTTTTTTCTAGTCTGTTCGCTATTTTCGATCTCTGCTGTGGTGGCTGTCTCCCTTTACTTCTTATTTTAAAATGTAGGCGTCCTGCAAAATGTATTTTTTTTTCTCTAGCAGTCATTGCCTTTTCTCAACATCTAGTTCATAATTATGGATAGGCAGCTCTCATTCGCGCCCACTGCTGCAGCATTGGAGACCAACTTCGTCCCGACTCACTACCTTATTCGTTGCATATATTACAAGGCCGGTGATGTGCCGACGTGCTGCGGCCGCCTGCTTAAGCGCTTATCGCTCAGGTATCACACAATGTAAACTTGAGGAGGCATTGAAGGCATTTCAGAACGGTTACTGTCGGTGCTCCAAACAAAGGAGGCGTACCGACCCCGCACAGAACTGGGCGCGCCGCAAATATTTTCTGCTAACTACAGGCCGTGCAGTGCAGGTTACAATCAACCGTATCGTAATAATCTCGTGGGTGCGGAACCTGGCACGCTTGCAGCAGAGGCTGCCGTGAGCCGCTATGTCTTGCGCGCATGCGCGTAGTGAAGGAGAGCTAGCTGAACAGCATAAATGGATGAGACGAAATAGAAAAATAGAAACATACGTACAGTCTTTGACAAAAGTTTACAGCCCAGGGGTCTTCTTCTGAGCTATACCATGTGGCTCGTAATGCATTCACAGGTTTTTAAGCTTGCTGAAGGCAAGAAGATTTTTCGTTTTATACGTCTCCGATGGCTACTACTTCCACGATTGTTAAATAAACTATAATATACGGCTTAAAAGCAAAACTCCTGGGCTCTAAACTTTTCACAAGGGCTGTAAATGGTCTTCTCTGCCGTCCCGTTCGTTAACGCTGTTCAGTCTTTTCCGTAAATATCTACCAACCAGTCCTACTGACGGCTGTGTTGTGCTGACAAGTGGACCAACTACTCCTTCGCATAGGGAGCATCTATGACTATCCATGGTCATACTACTGCGGGTACTAATTCTAGGCACTGGCGTCATTTTTCTAGAAAACCGAACTAGATTATATTGAATTGTCTTGGAAGGAGTTCGTGTATATTTTTTAAACAACTCCTTTAAAGCAACAAATTCACGAAATGGGCCTTTAGTTTCCGCTGGAAGAATATAACAAAGCGAACACGCTTTATATTACTCTCCGATGTCTATACTGAGATGTCTATACGAGTCTACATAATATGGCTTTTTTTTTTTTTTTTTTTTTTTTTTTACGAGCACTGGATCTCTCGGCGTCGTTTAGCGGGAGATCTCTAGTGTTGTTTGTCTTTGTTCGAAAATTACCTTACCAAAAAGGTTTACAGAAGGAAAAATGACCCTGATATTTATTGCCTTCTCAACTTAACCACAAGTTTAAGATTTCGACCTCATGACAATATTTCCTATCGAGAATATAGAGTTCGAGTATTCTTCAGGCTCTATACCTCTGGATCTATGGGGCATGGCTGCTCTAGAATTTGTACAGCAGTGAATCCGCGGGCTAGAGTGCTCAGAAAAGGGCCACGCTAACAACCCCGGAAATATAGACTACACGTGCGCCACTTATCTTCCTAAGTTCGCGGTGGCTTCTGTTTACGCAGTGTATCCTCCTTCCCCTTCCCCTTCCTGAGAACAGCTAACCGAAAGCAATTTGTATTTCGAATGGCCAGCAGTTGGAATTTCGCCTTCGCAATACGAGTTTTTCCTCCTTATCTACATCGGAAAGGTGTATTTAATGGTTGGGAAAAACTAACCAATTATACTTACCTACAGGGCTCCATTTCGAATAAACAACTGATATTTGTCCTTGAAGGCGCGTTTAGCCCGGTAAAAATTGACCTTAAATTTAACGTGGTGGCCGTCAGTAGGAGCGAGTTAAGCGGAGCAAGATTTTCGAGTGTTACACGATGTGGCGTGCAAGTTGACTTCGTCAAATGAACATGGCTCTCCCGAACCTCTCCAACGCCCTTCACGCCGTCGGCGTGTTTCGAAGAGGCCAAGCCTTTTCGAAGAGATCGGGAGGAGAGGGAGGCGAGTCCATCCCTCTGCCGCCGCATCGGGACCCCCTTTATTACGGCAAGCCGAGCCGCGCCTCCAGAGCAGCGGTACAAGGTTCCCGTTCATCTAAGCCGCCCATTGAACACACGTGGGGGCGCCTTTTAATTACACGCACGGCCGTCCACCGGCGCTGTTTCCGTGCCGGCGTTGCATGGTGAGGGAAGGAGTTCGCAAAGCTGAGTACGCTCAATGAGCGGGTACATGAGTGCGGGGAGCCGAAGCCCGCCGGGCCCCCGACTGCCAATTTATGGCCCGGAGATTAACACGCGGCGATCTGCCCGACGTAAATGCCGTTTCAGAACGTTTCAAGTTTCGCTGATGCGCGACGATGAAGGATCTCTCACAGACTGTGAAGAGACAAAGTGTTTACCCTCAATTGAATCAAACAGCAGCAGTGTGTGAGGATTTGGGTTGATCAGTATGAGTCTAACTATCAGTTTGGCGAAGGAAGCCAGGTGTGAGAGCATCCATAATTCGAGTAGAAGATTTCGAAAAGAAAAAAAATATGAAGCGCGTGATATACTCAAACACTCTTGCCAAGTCAGAAATAATATTCTTTCTTTTCTCTGGTCTGTTCGGCGTAACTACTAACGCCGTAGTATCCACAAGTCCGACGTCTCATAGATATTTCATGCACAGCTTTGGACAATTTTCGTGCAAAACCGCATGCATGAGGGGATAATAGCAAAATGAGAGGAACCAGAAAGAAAGTGGCAACCAAATAAATAGTATTCATAAATGTGGAGAAAAATGCATTCACACGAGCGCCTGCGCATACGGAACAGAAGCGGCAAGCACTGTTGTCTTTCTCCTGCGCTTGCATTTTCAGGCGGAGTGTAGGCGAGCCCGGGACCCGGGATCGCTTCCGCAGCTGAAGAGTGAAACAGTGGAGGCCCTCGCCAGTCCAGGACGACCAGGCGGGTCGGCGCTCGGGCGAAGCGCAATCTTACGGACGCCCATTAATCTGCACTAATTGCGGCTCCGCGAGGCGCTTTGGCGCCAGAGGCCGACGCACGAGGGACGGTGGTGGCCGCTCGCCGTCTTTTCTCACAGAAGCACTACCACTCTTTCGATCTGCAAGCTGAGCTTGGCGAAAGTGAAGGAGACGACGCTGCTGCTATGGAGACGTTGAACTTACGATGCTACATACACTTAGTCCTTTCTTTGTTTTCATCTCTGTGCGAGGAAGAAACGGACTTCTTTATACCATATTCCAAAGTGAAAAACATAGGGTGAAAGAGGCCGAGAGTCTTGACGGAAGATAGCTACGTGCTGTGTACATCTCAGACAGCGAAATAGATACATGAACTGAGGGCGAGAAATTACGAAAGTAAAAGGTAAATTGGCCGATCGGGAAGGAAGGCCAGTAAAAGACGCTAAAAGTTAAAAGAAAAAGCTTGGCCTTGAGCGGAACCTTCACGAAATGTGTCACGTCTTGTAGGAATGCTGGCTTCAACTATCCCCTGTTGCTTCCGCAAGCGTTACAGAGTACGTAGAGCGGGGCGTGAATCCTGCCGTTTATTATGGCATCAATCGTCTCATCCATGTTTACATAATTTACTGAGTAAGCATTCTATGCACGTTTAGCCAAAGATAGGATGAGAGATATATTGAAAGGAGGTTTTATATCTGAATATATTTGTTTAATAATGCACTATTGCACATATATTCAGTCTGGGTTTGGTTTGACGTTTGGTTTTGTCGAGTTTAACGTCCCAAAACAGTATTGGCAGAGAGGGACACCATGGTGAGGGGATCGTGACTATTTCTAACACTTGCGGTTATTTAACTTCCACTGACGGTACACAGTAGACGGGCGTCTTTCATTTCGTCTACACAGAAACGCGGCTGCCGAGGGCTGGTGTCGAATCCTAGCCCTAGGGATCATCAATCGAGTGCCCTAACCACTGATGGTGGGACCTAATCATGATGATGCATTTTTAAGAGAGCAAAGGCAGCTTCAACCAAACACCTCCACGATCGACACATTTCTTTTTGTTTTGTTTCACTGTGAGCGGGTTCAAAGACTCATTTTTCGAGCATTCGCCATACTATTGGCAAGCACCAAGCCAGAGGAAAGCTTGCATACCCGTAGCTTAGCGTTGGCACGGCCGCTCAATAAATAATGAGCGACCATGCCGATGGTTACCCGGCGGTGGTCGAGATCAAAGCTTCCTCTCTTCCTGCAAGCGAGGTGAGAGCAGATACCACTAGGCTGCCATTACGCTGGCTAGGCCCGTAATGTTAACGCCTAAAAATTTAGCACTGTTGGCGAATGGATGAGTTGGTACAGCTACAAAATATAGAACAGAAAAAACGGACCTGTGCCCGAGTGCTAACAGATTGAGCTCTGAGAAGCATACCACATCATAATAAAAAAAAATATATGTCATTGAACCTTCGATGCTTTCGCAGAAAAGAAAAGTAATGATTTCGGATGCTCAATAATACTTCCAACGCTTATATAGTTCTTTTCTTCTTTAAGGATATACCTCTAGGACCTCCAATAAAATTTTAGTTCGAAGCCGACGCCTGTTTTGGGATCTCTTTTTCTACATGTTTCGTCCCTTCCGGTGCTATCAAAAAAATGAAAAAAAAGAAAACTCTCCGCAGGCGCGGACCGCAACTTCTAATTTTGGGGCCAATTCTTATCATAGTTTCGGCCTAAAAGCACCGTAGCCTTTTCGTTCAGGACTTTTCTAACCTTTGTAGCAGGAAGTATCCTTTTGAGACACATGGTTGTTGTGCTGTTCCCTGCCAGCATCACATATGTGTCACCCATATGGGAAGATAGATCTTGTTTAGTACCGCACGATGAGGCTGCTCTACTAGTACATAGGGACACCACTTCGTTAGTGATGTCCCAACGTATTAGATGCCTAATTAACTGTCAGGAACGCTTTATGCGCAGAGCTTCGAACAAGTCCAAATTCAAGAGTGACAATTAACGAATGTAGGGAAACATAGCTTGATTAGTGTACATTTGACGACTCACACATTGCTTATCAAAAATAATGCAAATGAATGCAACTGAACGGGCAGTTCAACACCTCGAATACATTTTCAAGCCAGACAGCAGAAATAACCACTATTTAGCGTTGACTAGAAGGTAATTTCGGGGGAGTTGAAGTTGTACGCGTATGATGAGATCAGGGACGTCGACTAGCGCTTCGCCCTTGCATGCGTGCCGTGTTTCATAGCTCCTGAATTTACACTTGAGTATAAACTAGCTCCATTTACTACCCATGAAAACAATAGGACTAGAAAGATTTCCTGACAGGACGATAAATGCAAGCAGAGAGCGAAATATAGCGTTTTTTATAGTTTTTTGGAAGGGGATTCTCTACAACGGTAGAATGCTGTTTCGACACAGGTCCTGACCCAAAGGTTGTTATTCTTTCATAACTGTCTGCATCTCTGGAGCCCGAGGGCTCACGGCATGCGATACCTGTCCCCTCTTCCAAGCGCTCTCCAGTTCTAGATAGCGCCGTTACCACCCAAAACTTCGTTTTGTTTACGTATTCATGATTTCTTTCGTATCATCACTGCCGGCAGTAACGACAATTTTTTAAGCACAGTTATTGGTGACGACAGGTGAATTTCTCAACAAAACCATATCTTTCTTGTTTCTAAATAACTTCGGAAGATTTTTAGATCTTCTATACGTCAGTACGACCACACATACCAGCACCTTCTTTGTTCAAGCTATAGCGAATCAGTGGTTTGGCTAGTGAGACAAACGCCACAGATGAGTCGTTTCATTTCTCTGAATCTAGACGTCGCGGAT
Source organism: Amblyomma maculatum (assembly GCA_023969395.1). NCBI lineage: Eukaryota > Metazoa > Arthropoda > Arachnida > Ixodida > Ixodidae > Amblyomma > Amblyomma maculatum. Next base: position 103,676 of record JAJIZL010123214.1, read on the forward strand.
GCAGTTTCACCACCCACTTGTATTTTGTGAGGCACTTCTTTACAATACACGTGGCTTGTCACTCGCAAAGCGCCGACACGACGACTCTTCACTTGGCAAAGAAGGAAAATCTGCAGCCGCGTACTCATAAAAAATATATAGTATCACGGAATGATGGCAGAATTAGAGAAATAGCGCCGGCAGCGCACGGCGGCGGTTCTTTGTAATGCGATTCGCGAGGCATAACGGCCGCGGTGGCGGCGGCTTTGCCAGACTCGGGTACGCAGTCTGCTCACGCGGGCTCATGAATTTCCTAAACTGCCAAATTTCGTCTTGGAGGCGCGACCATGCAAGACCTGTTCCTTCGCCGTGTCTGCCAGCTCTATGTCGCCTCACTTTTTCCCGTTTTTGCTTTCTGCCTTCTCACCGCCTCCATGTCATTTCTTTATACCTTTCTTTTCTGTATTTCATCCTGCGAGCAACTAACTCTCCGCTCTCTTCTTTTATCTAGATCTCTTCTCACCCTCCCATCAGCACACTTGATGCTGGACGATTCTTTATTTTTTTTTTTTGTCTCTGCTTTTGCTTTTCATCGCAGCACCGAGCTCCTCGCGATTATTTTGGCCGAAATTGAAGCTTTTTTTATTTTTGTCTTTATTTCAACTTGCGCAAGTGCAGCGAGAACTGTGTACTCGCGCGGCGCGAGCGGCACAGTCCAAATTACTATGCAAATCAAGCTGCGCGAGCGAAGCACGAGCTGGAGCCCGGAGAGCTCACGCACGCACGCGCATTCCGGTGGCACGAGAGACGGCAGACTTGCTCGCTTTCTTCCCGGCCCTTGTGGGCGCCAGGCGCATGTTCCGAAGCACACGGTGCGGGCATGCTCGGCTTTCTACTTCTCCCGGTCAGGCCTAAAAAATTAAATGATTCTTCCAGCAACCACCGGTGCCGCCCCCGTCTGGAACGCAGCCACCACCACACCGCAGCGAAACTATAGTGTGTATGCGCAAATTCTGAGCGCAATTTGAACAGAAGCGAAGGGCGAAAAGCGAGGTGAGAACGTCCCTTTGCCGAGAAAGGCGAATGAATAAATAAATATAAAAAAAAAGACATTACGCGCAAAACTTTTTCGAGTCGCTATATATGCCTTCGCCGACGTCTGAATGCTGTCCTTCTTTTCGCTGTCTAACATTTTTTTTTTTTTTTCATCTTCTTTCTCGGTGCAAAGCACTTCTACTCGCCGAGCCATCCGAGATAGGAATAGGGAGCTAACTGTCGACGAGCACCTCCGTTTAATAGATGGCATGCGATCCCGCATATGAATAAAGAGTGCATAGCGTTATAAATGGTTCCTTCCCGGTGAGATTCGTTTATCGAGCTCTGTTCTCCGTCCTTTTTACTCCCCGGGGTAAGGGCCGCCGCTTTTTCCGACAGTCGGGTGATGGCTTCAACCTCTTTTATGCTCGGTGGCGTGTTTATGCCGAAACGTTTTAGTCAGTGAGAAACAAAATACACAAAATGCACAACTAAGATGCTACCTATAAGTGGTACGCATTATAATTGCTTTCGTTTCGTAATCTTGAATTCTACTACATTGCATCACCTCGAACAACAGAACAAAACACACTGGAAGACGCGAACTGTCAGCCCTGCTCAGTATAATTACCTTACTTTCGCAAACTTCAATTCTTCCGATGAGTTGCGTTACTGCACCCTTTCGATCAGCGTTAGAGAAAAAATAGCGCATTGATACAGGCTGATCGATTGGAGAGACGAACAGACTTATCAGAGTGACAAAGTGCCCGAAGCTCTTAAACCCCCCCCCCCCTTTTTTTTTTTTTGCGCTATTCTTGGCATGCCTCTGAGCATCGTAAAAACAGATGTTCACTTATTTGTCTCGACTTTTCTTGTTATTGAAATGCAAACCTCCATCGCTGAGATCAGCCGACGAACGCGTTGTTGAAATATTTAGCATGCATTTCCGTAATGAATAAACTCTTTCTTCGGCCTGGACGACTCAAGCATGAAACGTTTCTGCTTAAAAACATGCAATATGTTTCAAAACAAATAGCCTCCCCCTGAGTCTTCAGCATTTTCGCAGTGCCTGACCGTGTCGGAGCAAGGTCTTTTTTTTTTTTTTCTTTCTTTAGCGACGGCGATTCTGCTCTGAGGGGGAGGGCATGGTCCTTCTCACTCTTTCGCAAACAAGCGGCGGCGAAACTGTCGCTGAAGCGACGTTTTCCGCACCTCACGTGTCGCCCTAATGCACGAGTCAAGGGGCTGGAATGCCAAGGTAGTTTTTACATTGCGGTGGAGCGCCGGTACTCGAGCCGGGCTAAGAAAACAACTTTCCTCTTCCCCACGCTCCGGTCCAGACTCGCCTTTCTCCAGCGATTCGAGCGATGTTGACACGAGGCGAATAAAGGCGCGCCTCGGGGCGTATCAACAGGCAACAGCGATGAAGGCAGCGACGAAGAAAATCTAACACTTCGCGGGCATTTTCTGACGTCTTGCCGCACTTTCTTGAAAAGGCAGCATGAAGGCATGTTGGGTTACCCGCGGGCCATGCTTATACATTACGCGCAGCACCTGCCTGGATCACTGGTGTCGACCGTTCTGCGCCGACCAAAGCGAAGTCGGTTTATTGGTCACTGAAGGTGGAACATCTGCAGAGAGGAGAGCTGGCACGTAGCCTATAGTGACTCGCTCAGATCAACGACCGACCAGTTTGCTTTCGAGATGGGAAACATTGCTAGCTCTGGGATCGATGGCGCTCCAGATGTATCGAGGGTGAAGGGGACGATAGTCGAGCTCAGAAGTAGTGGGCTGATAGCTGATAGCGTAGCACTGCACTGTAACGACCACTGTACAACTTCAGTAGCTGCACACAGGGACAGTAGTGCGTGGAAACAAGTATTTCGAAATTAATGACGCGATAATGGCGCATATATGACTTGCTGCAGTGTATTATCACGCAGCCCGATGTCTTTCGATTCTAGTGAGAAATAAGTAAAAACATAGTGAAAAACCACTAACCAAAATTTTGTTCATTTCTTCACTTGCAAACAATAAGATCTCAAAAATGTTGTTTTTCCAAATATCATTAAAAAAAGTGAACTATTCGATTTTTATTTCTTGAATTAGAGAAACAATACTCGTTTCTCTTGTTATGGTTTTATTTTAGGGATAAAAAGTCCTGGAGCGACAACGGCTATAAGAGACCATGCAGTATAGAGCACTGTTAATTTCGACGACCTGCCCCGCCAGGGTGGCGCAGTGGTTACGGCGCTCGATTATACTGCTTCGAAGAATGCGCTATCGAATCCCGACCTCGGTGGCCGCTTTCACTCGCGCCCGTCTGCTGTGCGATGTCAGTGCACGTTAAAGAACCTCAGGTGGTCAAAATTTCCGGAGACCTCCACTATGGCGTCCCTCATAGCCTGAATCGCTTTGGGACGTTAAAGCCACAAAAAAAAAAAACAATTTCGACTACCTGCTACTCTTTAATGTATTCTGTCACCGCATCGTACAAGGGGGCCTTCCATTTCAAGTCGAATCGCGGCTGGTATCCAACCCACGTCCTTGTGCAGTAGAACGGCTCAACCACTCAGCTCTCGCGGCAGGTCCAAATCTTTTTGACGAACGGATATCTACCTACAGATAAACCATGAGGAACATTTTGCGTCATATATGCACGGACCGCACAACCGGAGTATCAGCTTGGGCTTGTTGGTTTTCTATTCTGAGGTAAGAGCGCGAAATGTGGACAGCGCTTGCTGTATTGTCTTCTTGTCTGTGACGAACAGCCGGTTGCGGTATGATTTTAGAACGAGACGCTTTACTACCCCATACCTTGCAAGGTTAGGTTTGACGATAGTTTGACCTTGAGCCGGCGGAGCGCGGTTGTGACTGTGACGTCATACCACGTGACTCGCTACGGAAGGGCACAGCTCCGCACTCTCACCTGGCTGCGATAGCGCGTTAATAAGAGAGGGAAAACTTTCAAGGCTCCGTCGCTGTAATAAAAGGAGAGGGTTAATAACAGTTACTTCGCTGTCGGTTTCTCATCGAATAGCGCCATTGATAAGGCGGCCGCCGGAACGAGTGCCTCAGCTCTTTGGCACGTCGTCAGATGGCGTTCAATAATCCAGCCGATATTACTCGCCACGAAGGAGCACTGCAGAGGAAGCGCGCTAAACTTGCCGCTGAAACCGACGAAGAACAAAAAGTCTAGCTATTACAAACGCAATGGCAGTATATCTGTGAAAGACAATGGCAGAAAGTGAAAGTGGATGCTTCGGCTGCAGAGCTTTTCGCTATGTGTAACCAGGTTTAAGAGAAATAAAATTTCATCATTTTTTTCTAGTATTTGTGGTAAGGTCTGATACCAGTCCAGCGCTACCATCGACTCTTGGCGGAGCAATGGTTCTTGTTTGTATCTCTAAGCCGGAGAAATATAAACTATATATCACATGATGTTTATTCTCCTACTTTTTCCCATGCTCATGGTTTGTCTCATCGGTTGCGTTCACGAACTCCACTTGCGGACGAGTAAGAGCTGAAGCTGCCTCTGAGATGAAGTTCAAGCATCCTCCACTTTGGGCTCGTGTTCATGCTTACGTTACGCTCACGAGTGTGTTCACAGCCCGGCAATCTTCAATGCGACGTATACACAACTTGGATATCGGGCGCGCAGCAGCACGCGCCTGTCATAAATTGGGATTCCTGCAAAGAACGACGTTGCGGGGGTTCTCCGACGGGGCCGCCGCAGCGCCAGGATTATCCCGTACCCTATCCGCGGCTCGCCCGCATTATAAAGGGAGGGTTGAAGAAGGTCGCACAGCGACAGCATCGGCGGCAGCTTTAGGGGCCTCCTGGGGACCGCGACACGCACGTACCCGCCTTGGCTCTGAATGCAAAACTGCCACCATTACATTAGACTCTCCCCTCTCAGCTCTCCTACAGCTCCGCAGTAAAACTCTCCCTCCTCCCCTCTCGTACAGCCCCGCAGTAATAAAAGCAAGAGGGCTCAACGCTGCGAGGATTCGCGGCCGATAAAGTATACGGGAGATTAGAGGAGGAGAGAAGCAGGAAGCCAAGGCAACGGCGAGGGCTTACACACGCAGCGGCTTCGCGGCGGACGTATCGGTAAAATTGAGCTTCGAGCGAAAGTTACGCGCGAGTCATATGTGTGCGCTTGGAGACGCCTCCGAACGGGCGACATATTAAGGCGGCGTTGAAGGAAGCGAGTCGGAAACGACACCGATCGTAACTCGCGAAGCGTTTTCTGGCTGTGTCTGACAGCCCGCTATCTGAGGGTTGTTTGTGTCCCTTATAAATTCGGAACGGCCCGCAGCGCCGCGAAACGAGTGACTCACCTTTCGGGAACAGGTTGAGAGCGCCTGGATTAAATGGGAGACGTTATTAGCAAACGCTCATCGTCATTTGGCGGTTTTAAGTGTCACAGGTGGTACGTAAGCAGAAAAGAAAAACGCGTGGCTGCTCGACACGTAGCAGACATTTCAGACCCCTTTGAAACAAAGCCCAACTGCGAAACACTTAAGGCAGATGCTCCTTCCGTACTCGTTATGATACGTGTATCAAGAAAAAATGGAGAACACAAGCCCATTTAGCCTTATAGCGTTGAATAGCCTGCTATTAGAGAAATCTGCTCTCAGAGAGTAAACAACACGCAAGCGTAACCAAACAAAAGACCGAAAGGCGCCCACTCAGTGCTGCAGCAGTTCAAAAAAATAGAGGGCAGAATAAACAGCTGCAATTGAAAGTTGCAATTCTATTATAATATTGTAATATCTATCACCCCTGCCCCCCTCCCGAGCTTCTCGGCACATATTCTGCGCCCCTAATAAACCAGTTAACTTAGGTCTGAGAGTAGAAAACTGGGCAAGTTGGTATTGATTCATCTTGTGCCACCACAGGGACGAGGACAGAGCACTTGGTCTGTCTTTCTCCGTATCTGTCCTCGTCCCTGTGGTGCCACAACAAGACGGATAACTTAGGTCCTCTTTAAGATTAAGTTCACCGCACCCGTTTATATTCGCTGTAATGTATGCTCTCACATGCTCTTGCAATAATTGCCTTAATCACTCGCGCTCATCTGCCTTTTCAGATATATTTTGTATATGAAGCGGTCTGCGCTGTACAAGTTGAAGAAGCAGGATATGGTTTGCAGCTTTGCCAAGTTGTTCCCACGGCGCTTCCTGCGGTCCCTAACATCTTTGTACATTCCCAGGCAGCAGGAACCATTAGCCCAGTATCGAACTCCGATATTGGGTAAATGTTTTGGGCTGCCTGGGTTAGTCAGCGCAAATAAATAAGGGCATTTATTAAGATATTCGCGTTACAGACACGGTATGAACGAGACTATCCTGCGAAATATGCGTGCACCCAAAGTCAATTGCTTCCATCAACACATGTAAAGAACACCACAAAAGTGCACTGCAAAGAACGCTGCAAAACACCGTGACGGACGAGTAATTGGCCGTATGGAAACAATAAAAAAAGACAGAGAGAGAGAACGCAAGGAAGTCATTGCAGCCCCGTAAAAATCAGCATTTTTTGCTCAAACGGGTGGGCTTACCATGCCCGGGCAGCCCCCGGTGGACATAGACAGAAGGCCCACCGTACCAGCAGGCTTCCGGGCGAACTGTGCCGAAGATGTAGGCAAGAAAGGAGCATATATGCAAAAAAGGGCTTCAGCCGCGCCACAACTCGCACCGCGCTGTCAGTGCAACCCGTAAAAAAGCAACGACTTTTCCTTCTCCTCCCTCTCTAGCGCGAGGGCACCTCTCGCCGGCCACAGGGGGCTTCGCTTCCGAGCAGCACACGTAAGCGTAGGCGAAAAAGGGTGGTGGCGGGGCCCCCGGAGGAATTGGCTCTGCTCTCTCCACTTCTTTCCAATCGCACCACGGCCTCGTATGTGCTTCGTGCGTTTCTCCGCTCGAGCTCGAGCATCGTGGCAGCCGCCGGTTCACCGCGATGCGGCAACGCGCTCTTCCCCCGCCGTGGCTTCCCCTGTTCGATGCCTTCAGCTGTGGCTCCGACCGTGCGGGCGCCCTTCGGCTTCCGGGCGGGGTCGCTGCTTGCTGCGGAATGTGGACCGCGAAGCCAGGCGCCTTTCAAGTGGAATAAGCCGACGAGAGCAATTGGCCGCGGCCAAAAATGCCACCGTTATTCGAGACCGAAAGTTAGGATCGCGTGTTTATTGAATATTGTCCCGCACACCTGGATGATATATGCATACATATATATAGCAGACAAGTGGAGCGGAAATGAGAGGCTCATTATGATAGAATTTAAAGGAGCGAATAGTCACGAGTCCAAGGTAAACATTGGGGATACTGTTTTTTTTTTTTTTACTTTTGTCGGAAAAGCGGAAGAAAAACAACATTCAATGACGCGTTGTTTTTCCTTCCGCTTTTCAATTAATATTCTTTCTCCCTAAAACTATCATAGGATTCATTCTCGTTAATTTCAACAACAGAGGTACCCCACTGTCTGCAAAGCAAGGTTTGCACCCTGTGCTAATGAAAACATGTATTGCTGTCATGCAGATCACCTAGGGACAATGTTTGCAGCCCAGAAGAGAAAACGTTGGCGCGAAAAAGTGACCTGAAAACGTCAGAATGACGTTTTGCATCGAAAAGTATACCCCGTAGCTCATTCGCTCTCCCTGTGAATCCATCAGTGAATAATTAGCGGGCCGAGCTGTACCACCTTCATTGCAATGGCTGCTTCGTATGGCTTCTGAGGGCTGTATTTCAATGGAGGTTAAATATAAGCATACGCTGCGCAGTGCGCTTGAAATAACTCTTAGGTCTCGATGCAGTTTATCTGGATCCCTCCCCTACATCCCCACTCCCATCTGACGTGTTCAGTTCGAGCCCCACTCCAAATAGGATAGTGTATAGCACCACACAGCACGTTCATTTCCGAGTTGCGAGTAGTAGTTGGCGGTCCGGTGCGGTCACTGGTTCTACAATAGGCTCGGGTGCGGCTGGAAGTGAACGTCGCAAATTGTTCTATATGCGCTCCGCGGCGGCTGTGCGCCCGGGGCTTTGTGCAAGCGCCGAGCCGTACGCCAGCGCTCTTGACATGTTCCGCAGGCCCGACGGCATTCGGGTGACGACAAAACGACCGAATGCGAGCTAGGCGCGTTAGTCGAGATGCGCCAGTTTTTGGATACGAGGAGCGGTTGCCCTCGCGTATTTCACAATTTGCTCTGACGGTGAGCATTCCCGAACAGAAGAGTTTTAATGACCCAACCCGTCACGCGGGAAGCTTGAAAGGTTCGTAGCCTACGTTCTTCGAGAAATCATAGCATGTGACCCATCGATATGGTAGGGAGAAGTCGGATAAACAAGCAGCACATTTTTTGAGGGAAAAGAGTGTGGTTTTAAATCAGAAAATTTCTAAATTTGTTTGAAGTTCCTAAAATAACAGAGATGTTCATTGAGCGGGGGAAATAACGGAAAATGTAACCGAAAGTTAATACTACATGCCTACGTAAAGTACTGAAAATAAAGCAAAAAAAAGCACATGTTCGATCCCTGACCTGATCTGTGCTGCGCTTAAGCTGCTTCATTTATTGGGAGAGAACTTCGTATTTAAATTATTTCTTTCTCAACGCGAAAGCAACCGTTATCAAATAACGAGAATTAAAAAATTAGTTGTGGCTTAATTATGGTTAACCCTTGTTGAATTGCGATAGCAACGGCGGAAACTTCTTTTGCCTGCTACCTTATTCCCCTATCACGCCCTATCAGTGTAAGGTGCTGCATTATTGGGGACACTTAAGCTCATCCTTTAGAGTATGACGCGAGAGTGTAAGCTACCAGCCCGCATATAAGTGTGAACGGTTCAATGCTGCTGAACCGAATGTGGAGCTAAAGCATTAGCTGCCGGTGACCAAGCGTTTTTTCTTCTTCTTAACCTT
>JAJIZL010123214.1:120374-140582 GCA_023969395.1 Amblyomma maculatum
ATAAATAAATAAATAAATAAATAAATAAATAAATAAATAAATAAATATTGACTGCTAATGACTACTAATGACATGTAAATAACCATGTGTCTACCGACGAATTGTAACGACTAAAATATATTAGAATTGCTAAAAATGCTGATAATGAGTAGTAAGGACTAAAAAAGTTACTAATGACTTGTAATGAGTACTATGATGACTACAAATTACCAATATATGTCTAACGACGACTTGTAATGACTACTAGTACAATTGATTAGAAATGACTAAAATGAGAGAACAAGAGAAAGAAGGAAAGATAAATAGGTAAATGAAGTGGCAAGTGAAAGTCGCGAATAAGGGGAGAAAGAGTAGGCTTTCGCCGTATACCTCTTAAAGAATATCCTAAGAGACCCTGTATATATATATATATTGCAGGAGGCCTACATCGACCCTCGGTACTCAACCAGGATCGTGCGACTTGCTTGTCATTAGCCAGCCCTCAGCCTCAGAGAGCCATCCTGGTAGGTACAGGCCTAATATACGACTAAACACACACACCTGTATAGTCACTCTCTGTCCCTGTAATTAGTTGCACAACCCGAGGCCTACATGGCATTATTCTCTATTCCCGTTTGCTAATATATATCGGGGGAGTTTCATTTACTTCGTCGGATATCAACAAAAACTATCGCAACATTTTTTTACACAAAAATCTCATAATATAACGTTTATTACATTTCTTGGCGTTTTACGGTACCAAAGACGCATTTATTGCCGGGAAGTAGTAGGTTTAAACAGGGAACATGTTTTTGCTATAGTGGTACCCATGGAACTTGGGGAACATCCAGGCACGGTGCATTGCTGTCAGTGCCCGTCCGCCCTCCAAAATCATCGCCAAGCCACCTCCCAGCATCACTGCCTTAGGTAGCGGGCTGCATACATACCTCCCCTCGCACCCCAACGCTTGTTCCAAAGCTGCATTCCACTTCACTTTCCCGCACCCTCCAGAATTGTCTTTCCACTGCTCCTCAGAAGTTCCACTGATAGCCAACCCCTTACTGCCTCCATACGCAAACCCACTACCCTCGAGATGATCAAAGAGCAACCGAAGAAAAGAGTAACAGCGAAATTGAATTCAGGGACACAGCAGAAAAGCCACCTTACCTCCAGAAGCAGCAACCACTAGCCGCCTCGCCACTAATACCTCTCGCCCTCCCCCAACCTTGAGCCTGCTCACCCACCACCGCCATCCTCCTGAATTGCCACTTTACCTCCGCCCACCTTCAACTTCTAGAGACAGAGAGAGAGAGAAATAACATTTATTTGCTCCCGTCAAAAGGTTGGCGAGGATCCGAGGCGCAGCTCTGTCCCAGCCATGTCCTCCCCCTCAGCCGTCGACCTAGATCTCTTGGATCTGAGCAGCAGCTAGGGCGAGACGGATGACTTCACGTTGCCCTTTTTCGTCCTGTTTGAGAAGTAGTGCCTCCCAAGACTAATCTGTTCTGTCAGGGTCTCCAAATCTAGGATACTTCCATATCATGTGGATCATGTCCACTATGCCATCGCAACGTTTGCACCGGAGGCTAAAAATTTCCGAGTGCCACTTGCTGTAAAGCTGGGGTTTCATAAATACTCCAGTTTGTAGCTTACGCCACATAACCTTCTCGCTTTTGGTGAGTTGCTTAGAAATTGTTTTGTAAAGTAACAGTCGTTGGTCGAAAAAAAGAATCAAAGCACTCTTGAAGGGTAAATGCAGTTATTGCAGCTTTCTGGTATGCAGTTCTTGACTGTTTTGTATATCTTTGCTTTTGCAATCACTCGAACTTGGGACATTTTGACCACGTCGTCATCAAAAAGCCGACTCTCTGATTACTGGTATGTGAGCGGAGTTGAATGGCAGCAGCCGGGCGTTGTGGCTTCTTTTAATTACTTTATTAAATTGCTCGACACTGCAATATATTCCGTTCTCTCCACCCCAACGGAGCCTCGCGTATAGAAGATTCATTGGTGACCCCAGCCTTGTAGAGCATGCGATGCTTTTGAGAGCTCAGGAGGCTAGAGCAGGAGTGTAAACACCTAGAGAGAGCAGTCAAACCGGCATTGAGCGAGATACCGATGCGGCTGCAAAGCTGTGATCTGCAGCTGTGAAACTAAACTAAACGGGAAACCCTAATTTAGCTGTTCATCCAGATGAATCTAGATTTGTGGCCATGGTCGTATTAAACTCGTAATTAAACATATTTAACTCTTCCCAGAGGAGATTGGTGAGCCCGAAAACTGGTTAAATTCTGGAAGTTACCATTTGTAAGCGTTTTGATGTCCTCACCTCAACCTCACCCCAACCTCACCCCAACCTCACCCCAAACCCAACCTTCCAACATCACCCCAACCTCGAGAGAAGAGGTGCCCATGTTAAATCAGAGGTTTCAACCTCACCCCAACCTCAAAATTTCATGACCTTCAGGTCTCCTAAGGCTTTACCTCAATTTTCAAGACGGCACTAGCGAACTTCACCTCAAAATCATAATGCGAGGTTGAGGCCGGATGCTCGAGAAAAAAAAAAAAAATTCAGTAAATCAGTGACCCATCACGAAGTCGAGAATCATAAGCGAACTATACCGATGATGGTGCCATTATAAGTATTAGAAATGGCGCTATTGGCATTTTCTCTGTAGACCGAATGTTTCGCGTAAGTTGATTCAAGGTTTAAAAATAAAGCAGAACTTCGTTGCTGTGTGAAACCAAAGGAGCATTATTTACCACCGTGTGACGCTCCTCGGGGTATTTTTATATTCCGCATAATTTGATAATTGCATTAGAATCACGACACATTTAAAAATATATATACAGGACGTAATGCGTTTTGTCATGGCGTACAGGGATTGAGAAACAGTCGATGCAATTTTTCCTACCCATATACTTCCTGCGAATTATCCTTTTCTTCTGGCATTTATAAAAACTCTTGAAATACAGAAAATACTAAGCGGCTGTGCGCAAACTGCGTTCATTCAAAACCCGTTCAGCAGTACAGTACGGTAACGCAAGAAAGCAATTACTTTTCTTCCTTTTTTCAAATACTACGCGGGAGTCCTTAAAATGTCAGCAAAAGAGCCATGTATCATATTCGTAAGTAGACAAGAACATTGCTCTGCTTTTTCTTAACCACTCGTACTATTTACCGAAACACATTTGACTCTAATGTGAATGTAAAAGGCCGTAAATGGTATTAGCTAATTACCTAATTAAGCTATATTAGAAAGGCGTCGCATGAGGGAAACATTATATCGTTACCTGCACCCCCTGAATACCCCCCTGAATTGCACCGCTTTTTTAATCCATTGTTCAAGTTGCTTAACACTCTGCATATACAATATGTAACGTGCAGTCGTGACCAGAAGTGGTATAAAACACGCCGCTGAGGGTGAAGCTCAAGAAAACTACATTGCATCTCTGTCTCAACAAATATGTGGGGATCGAGAAAATCATGGACTTGCCCGTGCCGTTGTTGCTGTTCCTGTCGCTAGATGGCGTTTCGATGCAGGAAGCAAATGTAATCGAATGTAATGGTATCCATCCGGAAGTTGGTGCAGGCGCAATCACTGTTCCTGAAGCTGTGGGGTTTAAAGATAACAGTGGCCGGGTGAATAAACCGGCGGTGGAAACTAGCAAAAAACGACTGGAAGATTGGTGGCTTAAAAGCAGAGAAGTGACATAATGTTAGTAATGTAGGAAAAAAAAATTTAATAAATAGTATGATGGTTTAGTTGACCATTCTAAATCAATAATTAAGATATAGGGAGAAAAATGAGCATGATAGCTACTGCTACCACCCCGTTTCAAAGGGGACGCTCTTATATTCCATCCATCCATCCATCCCAAAGAAAGCATGAATGAATAGGCGGTGGAGGTTAGCGAGAAGAGTTCGGAATATTGGTGGATAAAAAGCAGGGCGGGGACGCATACAAGCTAAATTGAAATTAAACACGAGTTTTTTTAAAAATCACCCGTGTCGAAAAGTAAAGTCGTTAAAACTAAAGAGTTAAAAATTATAACAAAGAAAGGTTAAGCATGTTTCTCTCTCCCTCACCACCCCACTTCAAAGGGGACGCTCTTAACATTCATCTATCCACTTCTAGGGTGCTTGGGTGCGCACGCCCCTTTTTTAGTTACGCATGGAAGAGCCTGCAACTCCGTTCTTACTGGATCGCTCCGCGTATATTTTTCTCCTTGATGCGCTGCTCAAACGTACGATTTTCATTTTTTTAGAGATGATGGGGATGAGGAGGATATTTGTGCGTGTTTTTATGGTGCAAGAGCTCTGAGTAAATATGATGGACAGGTTTCAGCGTGCAAATTGCTGTAAAATACGAAGGCAAATGCATTTTCTTAATTCACTCATTTCTTTTTTAATGCGTTAGTATTAAACTCCTATCGGTTCGAAAAAGCGCTGTATACAGTTTATTGGTGCGGACACTTGCCACCTCCACGGCTGGTACATGGAAGATCTGGAGCTGCTTCTTGCCTTCGTGGCCAGATGGAGAGAGGGAAAGGCCCACTCCCCACTTGAAGGGAGCCCAACTACTGCCTTGCGAGAAAATGAAAAAAAAAAAAATACTGACAAAATCATCAAAACAGTGGTAACAGCCCTCCTTTCAAAGAATGCCGTCCTGTAAGTTCGGGCTGAAGGAACACGACGTAATCGACCAAAACTAGGAGTGGGCCTCGGCATCCGGCCTTTCTAAGGCGAGAAACCGAACCCTGATGTGCGGCGCTGGACACCACGGTGGCGCACTTGAACTACAATTCGGAACGACTGCTCCTCAGAGTAAGCATTAGGCAACTGCCAAAATCCTCGACCTCAACATGTGGCCTCATTTAATGACGACCTCACTGAACCTCAAGCCCATGCAATAGGTTGAAATGGAATTTCTGGCCTCACTCAAAGCATTTTAAACTGTGGCCGACCTCACCTCAGCTTCACCTGATTCCGTGAGGTCGAGGTCATTTTGAGTTTTGTGGTCAACCTCATGAGGTTGCCCACTTCTCTTTAGGAGTATTATAGTTTTCCCAGACACAGTTCGATAATCACAACACTCGATGTAGTCGTGCAGCAGCGACATCTGCTGAGCAGTTGGTATCATCCGCATCGATGGAATCGTGCTGAGGAAATGTTGGCGAAACAGCCAGAGAATCTCAACAGTCGATAGCGCAATGCCATAGTATATACCAGGCGCTGTGCTGAAGAATTGTTCATGCAGTGGTAGGGAAGGACCAGCAAGCTTGTGCCATTTAAGAGGCCACCAGCGGAGTAAGACTACTACCCAGAACATCGTGCCTAGATGAACAACACGCGACTTAGAAACGGCCGCGGCTTCCAAAATCCGGGCGAGACGTACCCGCCTTCGGCGCACAGTGGGCGTTCGAATCGATAGGCGTCGAGCTAGGTCGATCTTGAATAATTTTGTACAGTAAGTGCGAACAACGAGGAAAGTTCTAAATAACTCTGCGGAGAACGGTTGCTCCGCACCATGCCACTAGGTAGCACATCGTGGACACGATAACTACGCCATTTGGTAGCCAAGTGAATATGCACTTTTTGCGCATATATTCACTTGGCTACCAAATGGTACCTGCGCAAGCACTAACTAGGGTGAGTGTTCACCCTAGCCTCACCTTCTTTCTGTCAGCGTTGACTGCAGCGCTTTGAAGATGTCCATCTTTCAACCACTAGCAAGGTCCGCGGCATTTCTTTAGATATCGAGTGTGTGCACTCTCTAGCAGGCCAGAATGAGAGGACAGTGACGGCACGTCCGCCCTTAGCACTTCCTCGAACGACAACAAAATGACAAGCGTGCGTATTTTTTGTACTAACTTACGAGTTATGGCAACAACATTTTCACCCTATCAAGTCACCGTTGCGAATTGAGAATGCGTTCCGGAGGATGAAGGATATCATGATGTGAAAGATGTCCACTTCCAACCGCTCTCTTCTGCTCCATTCGCTAGTGCTGAGGTGTGCACGAAAAGATAGACATGGTAAATAAAAAAAGGATACCGCTGAAGTAGAAGTTCGAATGCGCATCTACTGACAGTGCGATTGACGAAAATAAGGCCCACATAGAAAAAAGCAAGAAAACGGCCACGAGGACTCTTTCCAGTTCGATGGAGAAGGATTCGGCATGCCATCGGTCTTTCCCTATTTTCGCGTTTGTTCACCTGAATCCAGGAGCTGTCTCAGTCTTCACTCGCGCGCTCTTCAAACACGCAGCGGCGGCATCGCCCTGAGCAACGAGCACGTCTCAGCGACGTTACCGCGTCCTTTCCTCGGCAGCTTCAGATCCGTCGAGATGCCGCTCCCTCCGCTGTCAGCGTAACGGTCTCCTTGTGCCTCGGTGCGGACGAACGAGGGCGAAAAGAAGGCGATGTAAAACCGCAGCAGAGGCCGTCGCTTCGCTTTAGCCCGTCACTCCGGCCAACGGCTGCGCGCTGCTCGGCCGCGGCGCCCGGTTTCGGCGCACTCAGCGATTCCCGTGGCGAGTGCTCGCATGGCCGCACCGACTGACAGGAAATGCTTCCCCCTTTTTTGCTGCCCGCCTCAGCAGAGCTGTGTCTCGGTGCTTTGCCGGGAGTGTTTACACTATAACCGGCCGAAACGGAACCCGCCGATGCAGTCACTCCGCTTAAAGGAACGCGGTGCGCTTAAATCTGCACCGTGCTTCCACGTGTCGCCTGCATGGGAACATGCCGGACACGAACCTGGTGCGCAGCGAGGAGGACCGGTAATCTGGCTGTCGCGATGCGCTGGCTCGGACACTCGTCTTCCTCGCAAATGTAGGCAACTTTGTGAGAGATTCGTGCTCATCAAGCCGCTTAGTAGGGTCAAATTGGCGTCGTCGCCTTTTGCGACATGTCCATTTTGTCCGCTTAGATGACGCATGCAATCCCGAACCCCGGCTTCCGTTGGCTCGAGCCAATCTGGAGTCCTTGGCGAGTGTATCAAGCCATAAGAAGCAGGCGCTCGCACCATCATGGGTATCATCAACTGGACCGAAGTTTAGTTGACGCAAAAGGCGACACGCGCAGATTACCACCTCAGGTGGACGCTTGTAAAACCTCATCAGAGACAGGTGTGCTAGAGATTCTGTCTGAGGTAAACTCAACGTTGTGTATGTACTTACATGACCTTCCACTCTTAGCTTGAACACGGTCGCTGACCTGAAGGCGGCATTGCGATCGACCCGGTCACGAAGTGAAGCAAAGTCTCGGATCATTCGAAGTGTCACGTGTCACGTCCAGGCCGCAGCCTACTTGTTTGCATCTCTTCACTTCGATGTGCGGCCGCATCGGACGCAATAGGCCCTTGATGACAAAGGCTGTACCCAAACTAGAAGTGGACGACCCTGTAAACACAACTGAAGGAATGAAGAAACACCTTTCAGCAGAGTATTTCTCCCATACTTTACTCCTTTTACAGGGTCATGACATTCTTGCTTAGGCAGACTTCAGACACGCACACTCTATAGTGTTACGAAGAAGATCGGTACTGGCGTGAGAGGATCGAACCCTCGCGCTAGGCCAGCTATTAAATTATCCTTCACCCTGTCGCCATATTATGCCGTCTTCTTGTTTGTCGCCACGTGACATTTTGTTTGGAGGTGCGGTCTACGTCATCCCCATCCTAACCTTGGAGAGTGGACGCCATCCATACGCCGGGACCATCAGCCGGGAATCCAGGGACATCGCCGCTCAGCTTCGACCCAGCCCTTCCTGCCCAGACCCGACCAGCCGCCACTACCGGCGCCCCGCCCTCAGCCCGGATCTGAATACAAGGCGCACAAAAGAACCAACCATAGCCGAGATCAGAGTAAAGAACCGAATGAACTGAAGGACATGAACACGCAACCCCCCGTCCAGCCGCCCTACGAACCTTGAGCCATCGGTCCCGTGGATGCTTTGATGGCGGAGGATTGAAGAGCTCCAGGGGAGGTGGATCACCCAAACACCATCGTGGTCATTGTCATCGTGGTGGCAAGCAATTAACTCTTTTCTATCTTTCCTTCAACATCTTCACCGTCAGGTCACCGCCGACTTCAACGAACCGATCGGGACGATCGCTCGGTGGCCCCGGGAAGTTTTGCGAAGAAAATCGGCAGGGGCGCGAGAGTAGCCTTCGCGCTAGGCCAGCTATTAAATCATTATTCACCCTGCCGCCATGTTTTGCCGTCTTCTTGCTTATCGCTTCGTAAAAGTAAGAGTGAATATGCACCTTTATTATGAAACTTTTCGGAAGAATGAGCTGATGACCGAATGATCGCGAGCTGGGCGCATTACCTCTTTACTGCTTTTCAGAAAGAATTAACGCCCCTGCGTTTGAACGTATAGATACGCTTCATTTAAACACTTGCGGTGCCTTCCTGCACACCTTTTGCGGACCTCATTGGTCCAACTGGCCAGTTATGCGCAGATCAAAGTCGCAGTACACTTGACCAAGCTCAGCCGACGACGAAACAATCCAGGCACTCACGCTACAGAAAGTAGTGCTAAAATAATGCTAAAATAATTCTAAAATAATTCAAAAATAATACCATGGTGCAGTCTGTTGGAGACCCATCTTGCATGAACGAAGTGTTATCCTTCTCCGAAGTTTTTTGCATCCAAAATCTTCAGCAGCTTCAGCTGTGCTCTCGTCAAACATTCAGTCCTATACACTGCTATATGATATACTTAAACACTTGTTAAGCTGCGGACCATAATAAAGAAACAAAAAAGTTTAGCCGTGAACCACGGATGTTTAAGGAGAACCGAAGCGGCGCTTGTGTTTGTTTTTACGAATAGTTTTTTTTTTCTCTAGGACTGCTTTTAAACAGGTGAAAGGAAACGTAAATGGCATGCATGAAGGGCGTAAAATATTTTCACTTATCGGCAGATTTGTAATTGTTTCACAATAATTACAATATTTAAAAGAGTAAGTAAGCCTACTGAGGCAGGAAGGTGAAACCCTTGTGTTATGATAATTATTGAAGACGTTTGTCCGGCTAAATGGTTTTTACCTGGCCGTTCACAAGAGCCATTTCTTGAGGTTGAGATAAATTAGTGGTGCGCCTATTTTGCATTCCGCACGGATGATATCTGACCATAAAGATCCCCTGCATTACGAAGTAAAAATAAATAAATAAATAAACTTCTCCAAATTCTCTCTGTCGGCGCAGTGAGCGCACTGGCTGTTTCGCTTGTTGCATCGATTGCCCAGGGAAGCATTTCAATTCTTTCGTACTTTGGGAAGAACAAGCAGCCGCTAGAGAGAGTAAAACAGATGATTTACTCTCTCTGAAAAAGCGTCAGTTCTCATAGTGGAGCATGTCTGCGCTGAAAGAATCCGAACCCCCCTCCCCCTTGCCATGTCGCTAGCCAAACACTGGCATCTGTACCTGCTATTTCTGTTTTATTTTCCCATAATTTGTTATTGCGCGCAGCCAAAGATAAATATTCTGGTTTTCATTAAAACACGATGCTAGGACTCTGTTTCATGTTATGCAATGGCAAATAAGCAGCGCGAAAGAAAGGCGAACGCGAATGAAAGAACTGCCGCCTGTGTTCTTGAGCCTTGTTTTATTTCAGTTAATTTGCCTTTGAATCTGGGCGTTGTTGCGAGCGGATAAACAGGCTGAATGCCGCGCACCTTATTTGTATACAATGCGCGGGGAGAATGACGCCCGTGTTCAGCCTTATCAAAGCGAGTGCGGGTGCCGCTCCATACAGTTCCGCTTTCTCGTTTTCATGAACATACTCGGGCATATCGCCATCGACGCTGAAGAATATGTTTGCAAGTGTAATACATGCGAATTTGTGTACAATGGCGCAACGAAATCGACTCCTAGTCACAGAGCTCTTTGTGTAACCTATGTATACAATCGAGATTCTTGTTTGCTTCTTTTTCCGTGCTAAAAATATGTAGAAGCTCCTTTTATTTCCATACGAAGGTTTCACGTAGACGCCAAATTTTCATCACGTGTTTTTATGCCATCTTAAAATTTCTGCCGTGCTTTTATTTTGAAAGCTTTGCATTAGAGTGGTCTTGGCACGTACTTCGTTTCTCTAGCTTTTCGAACTTTATCCGGCTGTCGTCAGTACTTGAATACAACTCAAAAAGGCAGCGGCAAAATGCTCTTCAAGCACACTATACCCCTTTACCACAAGGGCGCCGACTAGAGAGCCGCCGAGCAGAGAAGAACCTAGAGAACCGACTAAAGAACAAGAGAACCAGTAGATGCCATAGGGTGCAGGTAATCCTTTGAGGGTAGTTTGCCGCTGCTTTCTTGAGTTACATTCGGCTAACACTCACAGGTATATTTTAATGCGAGAGCATTACTTCGCTATATTCACAGATTTCTGTCCGCAGACTCGCAGACCATGTCCGTAGGCCGCGTCTGCAGACGGCGTCAGCAAAATTGTGTCTGCAGCAGTTGTAATTTAGAAGTGGTAGAGGTTAATGAGTGGTGTCAATGAATAGAGGGTGACGCAATGTTGTTGCCGAAAACATAATTAGACCAATAAGTTAATTAGGTACTTAATTACAGTGAAAAAATGTAAGTTGTCCGCAGCAGTTGTAATTGAGAAGTGGTAGAGATTAATGAGTGATGTCAGTCAATAGAAGGTGACGTAATGTGTCTAGAAAAATAATTAGGCCAGTTAATTAGGTAATTATTACATGAAAAGATGTAAAAACAAAGGCGCAAATGGTTCATAGAGAATGTCTCGGCGCCACATGTTAATGTATCAAATACTAAAATGATTAAATCAGTCAGTTAAGGTGACGTCAAGAATGTGACGTCACGCAACCTAAAGTCGAGCCAAAAGAGGGCATAGGAAGGGATTGGCACGCAATTTCATAGTACCAAAGACTAAAGTAGTTAATTAAGGCATTCAGTTAGGGTGACGTCAAGGATGTGACGTCACGCAACCGAAAGTAGAGTCGAAAAGGAGCATAGAAAGGGATTGGCGCAAAAATTTGAAAGTACCGAAGACTAGAATGGGTAAACAAGAAGTGAATTAATGTGATATCAAGGATGCGACGTCACGAAACCGGAAGTAGAGCCGAAAAAGGACATGGGAAGGTATTGGCACGCAATTTGAAAGTATCAAAGACTACAATGGGTAAACAAGAAGTGAATTAAGCAACTAGAAGCAACCAGAAGCAACCAGCAGCAGCATCCGTGCACTCGCTTTACACCAATGCAGATTCTGCAGTGCTCTTTAATTTTTCTGCCGTCCCACTATTGCCCTAAGATATTGCATAAATGTCCGCATTTAATCGAAAACCTGAGCGTCACTATGATTCTTGGCACACTGCTAAACCTTGCCATAAAGATGAAAAGGGGGAGGTCCGGGAGGAATTGAGTGTTTGAAGGAACTGCAACAGCGGATAACGCATGAGCAGCCTGTTAGTGGACCAGCGAAGCCGTATACAGTCAAACCTATAGATGCCCTGCTTGCCTCGTGTCATAGTATTGCGCGTAGCGTAAAGAGTATAAGAGCGCTGGAGTCGAAGTTCTGTTGGCTAACTCCCTTATAGCCCTAAACAGGGGTGAGGCGGACGCAGCAAAATCAGAGTGAATCTTCCGTTCCGCATAAGCAATACGCTAAAAGACAACGTGGAGTAAAAGGAGCACTCCAAAATGTCCCTTAGCAGATTGCGCAGTCAGACTCGGCGGGGCTTGTGCAGTGGACAGTGTTTCCCCGATTCCGGACTCAGGGAATGCACCGGCACATCGCACGTAGAAAGTCGGCCCGATTGGCGCGTGACCTCGCAAAGCGCGCGTGCCTTCTCGGGCGACGACGCGACATACGCGACATCGTAGACAGGCGTCGCGTTCGGTAAGGCCAATGTACGCCGCGTGTGTCTATGGGCTATATGCGCGGCGTCCGGAGCGGCTGCACGCCACTATCTGACGCCGGTCACCGGTTTTGCGGTGCCCGTTTATTGAAGCGAAAACTTCACAAGGTCATGTATCACCCAAGGTCAACCTCTCCGGCTGCTTGACCTTCAATAAGCCTGAGGTCCTAGTGGGGCTATATAGCTTAACCAGGGTACCACCTATGATGTACCGCCACTTGCCCTTTGACGAAAGATACTGCATCCCGTGTTCCCTCTTGTAGTTCACAGCGTCTTCGACTCCATAGTCTCGGAAATTAAATCGCTGCAGACCAAGCCAGCCCAAATCAAAACCTTGGCCTAACCAAAGCAAACCAATAAAAACCAAGCATTCGTTTCGTCTAACTAGGTTTATCAGGGTAACTAGGTTTGCCTCCGTCATTTTTTTTTTCTTCAGCCCTTTGTGTACACGCGGCGTTGTGTAAATGATAAGTTTTTCAACGATAAGTTCTTCAACGTGAAGTTTAAAATATAATGTATTTTTTTTTTCGGAGCCATTTTGTGAAGTTTGGTTCGATAGCTTACAATTCTCAGCCTTTTGCTTCGCTGCTATCACCATTTCGTGAATTGATGCATTGTTTACTCTGTTCGACAGCTGTCCCTGCTTTCCATCGTAATTTTGGGACACTAATTTATTTCCAGGCACTAAAGACAAGCAATGAAGGCAGACACTGCTTCCATTCTTTCGTAAAACTAGATTTTGTCTGTTAGCTTATATGAGCTGACCTCCCTGAAACCTTTAACGGAGATTCACAAAAATATGCAAACATTTCGTTAGGTTTCATGCAACGTACTATATAACTAGAGTACTATATTGATTTAAAAGATACGATAGCGCATTTCTAACGCCATTGCATTTCTTTGGACTGTGACTTCCACTCCTCTTCTCCACTTGAACTGCAGTTTTGTTCATTTTGGTGTCTTTACTTTCCGAAACAAAAAAAAAAAAAAAAGCACTTTCGATGAAGCCACTCATATTTGTTGCTTTTTATAGTGCGACGTTTAAAGCAGTCAACGACAGAAACTTTCGGGAGCAACTTATTGATTGTCATGCTGACGTATAGCCAACGGCACGAGCCGTTCTTATGTCGAAAACATTCCAGCCAACTTAACGAGTACGTCTATTTATGAGGTTTATTTAGTAAGCTTTGCTGGCTGGGTGCGACCCTGTCCGTACGCGAGGGGGGGGGAGGGGGGGGGCATTGTAGCTTAATGCAAGCGTGTAATTTCTCTTTCGCCAGAAGCACGTCACTTTTTTAATAGTTCTCACCAGCAAGTGTGATCTTCACTACCAGTGTATTGTTCCCCTCGTTACTGCAAACGTTGAGGCTCGGCGACCAGTCGCGGGTTTTCCAAGGCCGAAGGAAAACGGCCTACATCCGATCCGAGACAAGCGGCGTAGCGCGCCTCACCTACTCGGCTACTCCGAAAACTGGTCCTCGTGCTCGACTGCCTCTTTCCGCGGCTTCGCGCTCTGCATTTCCAAAAAGGAATTCCGCTTTGCGCGTCGCTCGTTGCAGTATTGTCCGCTCCGTAACGAAGTCCCTCGACGTAGCGATAGCAGAGAACAGCTCTAGCTGGGGGACGCAAAGTGAAAAACAAATACAGGAGATTGCAAGATAGAATAAGCCACGGTCAAGAGCTCTTGGCCAACCAGGCGGGCGCCCTAAGCCATTGTCGCCTGTTCCCTAGGGTCAACAACTGCGCGCTTCGCAGATTGTCAACCACAGGTCAAGACGCATGCATTAGCCCCGTACGTGACCTGGAATGGCTCAGCGGGCGAGCTGGGCTTGCGCTGTGAAAGCACAGCACGCTCAACTAGATGGACTGCAGCAGAGCGGCAATCGCCTTTCTCCGCGCCGTAAGTTGCACCAGTGATGATGAAATCGTGAAGCTTATGAAGCCTTTGACCGTCGACATCTCAGCTCAAGAAAAGAACCAGCCGGGCTGCTGGCAACAAAACAACGATTGGGCAGCGTTCCAAGGAAAAACCATTTCCAAATACTTCTTCGCATTCGCAGTCACTGATTGTACTAATTCGTTATGGCTACAAGCAGGAAGCAAAAAAATAAAAGGAAACATGGTAGAGATAGCCTCAGTTGCATGCTTATGCAATGAATGAGCGAAAAGTGATTCGCGCGTTTGTTACCTTAACGTGTGGAGCGATAGAAGGCTCCCACAAGCGATAGACTTTTACCCTGTCCCTGTTCTTGTCCACAGCAATGGCGCAGAACGGTCTGAAAAGTCGTTAGCGCATGCGGTGCGATACGGCTCCCCAAGACCATGGTGCCATATGTTCTAATTTTGCTTTACACATGCAAATGCCGTTGTGGTCTTGACATAGGAATGACCTGCGCATGAATGGAAAGTGGCGAAAGCGGTGACGCACAGCGCGAGAAAGTAGCTGTTTAAACCCGAAGAATACGAGGCCGTGTCGAGGGCTCAGTCCGAAAAAAAAAAAAAGGAAAGAACAGCGATGGTGTAGTCGCCTAATGAAGCCGGCAGAGAAGTTCAGTCTATAAACAAAAAAAAAAAAGAAAACAAAAAGAACAGCGACGGCCAAGCAGCCAAATGGAGCAGCTAGAGAAGCTGACCTGCGTATCGCCACAGGTAAACTTCCACAACCTGCGCATTTATTATTATTTTTTGCTAATATAGCTTACAGCAGTTCTTTCAATAGAAGCTTTCCGCATTAAGCCGGGAGTTAGGTTGACACCCAGTACATAGAAATCTAGTGGTTCTATCGTTTCGATCTGAGAAATTTAGTTAATTAAGGGGCAATTATTTGGCACGTTCAGTAAATCTTGTCAGCTTAAGATTTTTTGGTGCTATTACTCATCTCCGCGGCGTTTACTAATATCCTACGCGTAATTCTAACGGAAAATGTAGCAAATCATTGATGTTTCTATAGCAACACCTTTCATCCATATAAATGGCTATAGGGTCCGTTATGAAAACCTCTAGACGATAAAAAGTTGGTACATCTTGGCATTTGCCAAACGCCGCCGACAAATTTCAGCTTGATAAAACCGCACATCAAAATTCGGATAAGTGGCGGAGTATCAGTTATGTATGTGGAACGCGAACGAAGCACAAAAAAAAAGAAGAAAAAGAATAACGGATCGAAAGACAAAGAAAATAAATTAAGGAAACGAACAAAAAAAAGAAAATTAATGAAAAAAGAAAATAAAAAACAAGTAATGCATTCTTGTACATCAATTTAGATTGCAAGACAACTGTAGAGTACTCTAAGATTATGCTATATATTACCGGGAACGATCCAAAACACAACAAAATATTTCATTTAATGCTTGTCCTTCACTCGCATAGAGTAATTAGGTCTGTCATAGGAAACCAATAGGAAAAGTTTTCAACATTTCAACAATAGCAAGAAAGGAATTGTGAAAACCCGCAAGGCTACCAGTGGGTTATCGGCGGATGTAGACATTCATACTGTGGAATTTTACTACATGAAAAAAAAAAAAAAAGCAAAAAACCTTGACAAAGAACTTTCTGTTGTGGAATGCGCTTTCCTAGAATTTCTGCTCATGAAGGTGCGCAATAAAGGGGAAACTAAAAACTCTGAAAAAGAAAGAAATTGAAGAAAGGAGAAAAACCTATACATGGAACCAACTAAAAAAAAAAGCAAGATACACGGAAATAAAGAAAAGCGAAAGGAGGAGGAATGTTTTGTAGAGAACCGAAGAATGAACAAGTGAAGGAATAACAAGAAAGAGCAAAGCTAAGCCATAAAGAAAAAACACAGGAACCGCGAACGTAAAAAGAAAGAAGATGCGAAAGAATGAAAGAAATTTGCGAAGGAGAGGACGAAGAGGAAAATGAAGAAAAATAATATCAGAATAAAAGCACCAAAGAAGGAATTCCTACCTAGGTTCGAGAAGTAAAATGAAAGAATAGCGGTGATAAAGCATGTAGGTCTAGGTAGACACAGCTCTTCTTCCCTCTATCCGAAACAGCAGAGCCACTGGGAAGCCTTTCATTCCTATCCGTGAGCGAGAAGAACCGTTACGAAGAAAGACAGAGAGAGCAGCACGGAGGAGACAGGAAGAGGGGATCAGAAAGGCAGCGTCCTGACGCGTACAGAGGACGGACGGCGACGACTCAGTGATGCCCGGTCCGTTAACGTGTCACGGACATGGCCACGAAAGGCCAGAAGACAGCGGGACGCCACGTCGTCGTCGTCGTCGCTGGACGCACGCTGTGGCACGCGTGCACTCTGGTACGCGTGACTTCGTTCAGCCCCTCTTCGGTGGGTCCACGCGTATCGTTGCCGACGGCCCAGCTGCTTTCGTGCGGCTGTTGCAATTGTGCGATTTATTTTCCTTCTTTCTTTTTTTTTTTATTTCTCTCCCCGCACAGTTTGCGCTGCGATGTCCGTCGCCCGTCTTCTTTGTTTTGCCGTGCGTGGCCGACCCGCGCCGCACTCAGGCTTTGACGCCGGTATTCCTTTCCAAGAGCAAGACCACAGCGAGCTCCGTTTCATATTCATGGCTGCCACGGATGACTGCCTTACCCCGAAAGCTCCTCCTTCCCTGCCACGAGCCATTTCTTCATTATTTTCTTTCCTATTCCTTTTGTTTCGCTTTCCGGAGAACCGTTGCGGTTCTCCCCTCTTCGGCACGCGCATACTGGCGGCCGCGCTCTGCTTTCTTCGACCGGCGTGGATTGTCGTCGCTGTATTCACCTCCCCCTCGACGTCTTGCACGTGACCGCTGTTGCACTACCCGTGGCTAAAAAACAAGCGAACAAGTCGCTTCACTACTTTGTCCTTTTCGCCCTGTCTCGTTCTCCTGCTTGTTTGTATTGATGGAAGGGCCAAATAGGAAGTTCTGCGTCCATCTCCTGTGCCCGACTCTCGCGCCTTATCCACGTGCTGTTGTTCTTGCCTCTCGGCTTTCACGAAGCTATGCGCTGTGCTGAGAAGGGACACGCGCGGCTCCAATCGCAAAACTGACGGCGCGTGAACCGACGAGCAGAACGAGATGGGACGTCTTCTCACCCCCCCCCCCCCTCTCCGCTCTTCTTACGCCATACTCCAGTTCCCCTAGCTTCGATTCTAGCACATGGTTTGACTCCTGTCATGTCGGCGGTCCAGCCTGGGGACCGGGCCGTTTGTTGACGCCGCTCTCGTGGCGCGCTTGCCTACCGCTACCTTCATCTGCACTCGTGGCACAAGAAACGGTCTGAGGCGTCGGCAAAGAGACCCGTATATCAGAAAGGCACGATCTGGATACTGTCTTTTCTTAAAAAAAGAAAAACGGAAAAAAAATTAAGCAGCGCCGATACCATTTTTTTTTTTTTTTTTTTTACGGACCATGCTTCAATTTGGGCGTGAGAACTTTTCAGAAATATGTTTCTCCATTCGTGCACATTAAAGCTACGCTGCTGGCTACGCTGCAGGCGTTGATTGTGTCGCATACTCACGGGTGAATTTTGAAATCCGGGAGCCGTTAACGCCCAGAGAGAATTTTTGCATAATGACATTTTGTCCCACGTGAGTCACCGCGAAATCCAGGCGCCGCGACCAGAGCACCCGGATTCTAGCTGAATAAGAGCAAGCCACAGGCATTCAACTTTACTTGCACAGCGGAATTATCACGTGTGCTCACAACAGTTATGCTGTTCACAGGATTAACCTATTTGGTATAAAAGGCAAATTATTCAATACGGAACTCCATAACAAGAACGCAATAAAAACTGCGCACAGCCTACGATTGTTCTTTCGAGCATTCGATTCGGTTTGTTCTGGTAACAGGCCTTTGAATGTCTGCTCAAAATAAAGGAACTGTCTGTAGTAATTCAAGTGCTCTTTGCTCATTTCACCTTTATATGAGAACGCCACAAAATGGAAAACGTTAGTAACTATTTTGAATGCCAGATATTTTTACACAATCACTTCTCCTTGCTGATGGACCTGGCTACGCATGTGCGCATTTTCAAACCGACCAGGATAGTAACATTTAATATATGCGAACGCTTGCGACCAGGGCTAAGCGACCGTAAGGCCATGCTGAGTCAGCCCGACAGCTCCCTGCTGATGGTCACCGAATTCATTTCATCACTACTCATATGATTACCTGATATAAAGCAGCAGTGATTTGCTACTGGTGAAGCCGCGTATTTGAGGGCTGCAGGACCGATTATTAGTTCGCCATGATCAAATCCATGTAAACAGAATTGCATTCACCGAGTCGAGGGGACACTGAACAACCAGACGTCTGCTTTTGTTTTTTGTCGGGCGCGGGCTTTTTAGGTAATGGCCCGGATCCAATTTTTGGCAAAGTTAATGGACAAATTTGGAGGTCACGATTGTGTCAGGCACCGTAAATTATGGTTAAACATCAATTTTTGTCGCAAATTGGCCAAAATGAAATTTCGGGGGTGACCTCACGGAACAGTTCAGCCAATCAGAGCAATGGCACAATAAAAACATCGCACAAGGTTCTAGGTCGGTCAAGGGCAAAATAACAACCACACATATAATGGTGACCTATGACATCTATAAGATGGCTCGACATTGTTAATAATTTTCAGGGTATTATTAGAGAACGATAAATAAAAGAACTGGTAATGTTGGTGTCGCAATAGCCTCCTCTTCTGGAATGTGCCTTTATGCGCGGCACTTAGACTGTCGGGCATAAACGCCGTTTAGCCGTCCTTTGTGTGTAAGCCTAAGACAATGTCAAAGTGAGCCGTGAATTGAAATGCCGAATGAGAAGAGATGAGTGAGTAAGCGTAGGTGAATCTAAATTATAACTCTCATGAGTTGTGATTCCTAATAAGTGAGTCGAGATGTGAGATGAATCGAAATGATTGAGCTAAGATGAGTCGTGAGTTGAAATGAGTGAGTCCAGATAAGTAGAAATGACTGAGTTCAAATGAACCGTGAGTTGAAACGAGTCGTGAGTCGAAATGAGTGAGCCCAGATAAGTTTAAAGTTCAAATGAGTGAGCCCAGGTGAGTTCATCAGAGTCAGCTGAGTCTTGAGCTTAAATGGATGAGTGATCCCAGATGAGTTAGGAGTCTGAGCGAGCCCTAGTTAGCCGCCAGCCTGCGTGAGTTTGAGTTCATGAGCGTGAGTGAGCCTGGGCCTTCCGAGTCCGAGTGAGAGTGAGTCTGTAGTTGAACAAATTTTGTAAGTGAGCCTGAGCAAGCACTCCTGATTTTGCAGACCTATGGTTGTAACTGGAAAGTTGAATACAAGTGCTCAAACAAAATTGTCGTTGTTATTCGAACCGTTCGTCAGTATCATTACATTTATTTTTGTTTGCATTCATGTATTTAGGATCTCGTCGCCTTGACAATCCAGCTGTAGGTCGAATAATTGATGGGTCCCTGTTACCAGTTGGACAACCAGTCTTATACTGAACATCACCAACTCGCACCATCTGTTGACTGCTAATAGTAAACATATCTCGGTATGGGTAGTGTTTTCATCAGTACCTAACGCTGCCATAAATTGAGTGTGAAGGTGTCGATGTTGAAGACTCTCTTTTTCCTATTATGCGCTGTAAAATCTAAACAAATGCTTCTTGCGCCAGCCCCAAAGTGTGCTGACGGCCTTAGAACACCAACGATATGTACTGAACACTGCAATTCTGCTCTAACTTCTGAGGCTTCGCTCCTCTGCACTAAATACTTGAGTAGCGGCCGCAAAAACTAGAAGCACTTGCCTCGAACTTGGCTGCGTACAAATTTCTAGGAACTTTTTGTATCTTGGCTTTTTCAAGCATGAGGCCGTTGAGAACCATAAGACTTCTAGCCGAAAATAACAGATCTATAACGACATGCTTTTTCTTTGAGTAGCACTGCGTTTGATCGATATGCAAGTAATTCTGCTAATATTGCAGAACCAACAACAGAGGTAACCCGCCGAATCAAGCTTGAAGCGGACGACGCCCAACGGAAGATGCGACGACGACAAACTGCTGCGACATCTGCTATCGGGCAACGAAACGAGGAGCGTGTGAACTCGACTGCTCTCCGGAAGATGGAGCCGTCGTCAGGAGAGGAAACTGTGGAGCACCGTGCTGTGGAGGCGGTGAAAGATGTGTCTCGTGGGCAGAGGTGGGCATTGGACCTCAAAAACCTCGACCTCACCTCAAAATCAAAAAATATTTGGCGACCTCACTGAACCTCAACCTCAGCAATTGAGGTTGAGGTTCCCCATGCGACCTCACCTCACTTTTCAGGTGATCATTGGCGACCTCAATCAACCTCACCTCAAAATGTGAGGTTGATGCCGGGCGCTCGTCATCAAATAGATATATATA
>JAJIZL010123214.1:145582-180149 GCA_023969395.1 Amblyomma maculatum
GAGCAGGTCTGTCAAAATTCGGCGCTCCTGTGCTCCCAACGCTGTGTTTATCATTGCCTGGATTCGAGACTCTGCAAAATGAGAGGTTTTCTCTTCAGGAGCATGGTTACTTAGTGCCGCCACGTAATTCGACACACCTTCCTCGTAATGAGCGAGCCTCATGCCACGAGGCAAGACGGCTGGCTCGTCTGAATAGTTTACAGTCCACAGCATGGTGTGGCCTCTGGTGACAAACTATGCAACAGGCACCAAGACACTCTTCTTTGCGCAGGCCAGCGTTGTAGGTTCCACTACGGCGTCGAAATTGTCGCTCAAATTCGTAGATGAAATAACTTGAATGAATTCTCCGGACCTCGCAGGTAAAACTGTATCTTCAGACACAGAAAACGCTCCTAAATCGAGCGACGAGGTTTCTACAAGGGCCGACATCAACGCAGCATTAAGCGAGATCTGTCCACTACGGCAGTCTAACGTTGCACCACACTGTTGCAAAAAGTCTATACCTAGAATTACTTCATGCGTGGAACGAGGCAACACTGCGAATTCGGTTCGAAACGCTTGGCCACCAATCACAACTTTCGCATAGCACACACCCAAAGGCACCAATGATTCACCGCCAACACCACGGAATACCACAGCTTGATTCACGCTAAACATCACTTTATGTCCTAATCGATTCTTGAATGCTAAACTCATAACAGAGACTGTTGCGCCAGTGTCAATTAGTGCCATGGTGGGGATGCCGTCAATGGATACTTCGAGTTTGTTCTTCAACATAAACACAGGCAGAGGTAATGGGAACGTTGACTTTCCGGCGACCTCACCCCCATCGGCCGCGTCTTCTAGTTTCCCGAAGGGGAAGAACGGCGCCGAGGAGACGGAGATTGTCGCTGTCTTTGGGTTGGCGGCGTCAAGCTGCGGTTCGAAGCAGGCGATCCGTTTCGCATCTGTGCCGTGCGGTATGTATCCAGAGTCTGTGTCGGATGAAATTCAGTGTCGAAATGATTAGAAACGTTGGGCAGCGGTCGATGATCTTGTGGTAGTAGGCCCCGCCGACGGCAATACCTGGAGATGTGTCCGGTCATGCCACAGCTATAACTCACGGGTTGCTGGCGCCACCGGTCCGAGTAAATGCGGGCGGAAACTGGTTCTGGTTGGCGGTAGCAATCGGAACGGTATTGCTGACGAACCACCTGGCGTGTGTAGGTGGTTCTTCGGCCCATCCGTGGCTGAGAAGTGCTTAAATCGTTCTGTTGTCTGCCCCCGCTAAAGCGTGATGCATTTAAAGCCAGAATCCAGGAAGTTGAAGGGGTCGCGGGTTCTGCTTGCAGCGCGCAACCGTCATACTGGTGTTCGTCCCGGCACGCAAAGTCTTTGTCACGCAACAATTCTTCCCGCACAATCCGGCGTATCAGATCAGCCATGGACTCCGGAGCACTGACATCAACGCTCGCAACAGATGTGACGTTGGCCAGTCGCCCAAATTTAGGAGTGATACGGCGCAACTTCAAGGTTTCGAAAGTGCGGCAGTGCCTGATGAAGTCAGCTGTAGAGTTCAAATTGTCTTTGCTGATAAGAAAATTATAGACATCTACAGCGATACCTTTAAGCAGGTGCCCCACTTTATCTTCCTCGGACATCCGAGGGTTTACCACCTTGCACAATTTCACAATATCCTGGATATATGCGGTGCATGTCTCGCCAGGTACCTGGGCCCGCTGCATCAACGTTTGTTCTGCGCGTTTCTTCTTCGCGGATCCGTCGCCAAAGCAGTCCTTTATCTCTTCTGTGAAACAATCCCAGCTGGTAAGCGAGTCTTCATGATTATCAAACCAAACTAGGGCAGCGCCTTCCAAGAAGAACACTACGTTCGCTAGTTTAACGGTCGCGTCCCAACGATTGTACCGGCTCACCCGCTCGTAGTTGGCTAGCCACTCGTCGACGTCCTCGTCAGGTTTTCCACCAAATGTGCGCGGCTCGCGGTAGTGCTGCCAGTTGCTCACCGCAGGTGTTGTTCGGTCAGCGTCGACGTCTTGAGCCATGTTAGATGGTAGGGGTGGCAAACCAGCGAGCCGGCGGCTTCGTCGAAGACAACGGGGATCCGTGTTGATCTACACCGCAAACTCCACCACAACTGTTACGTACTCAGTACGTAACGGGGGTGTTTATTGGTATTCTAAAGCGCTGCGAGTCACGCAAGGAGCACCAGCACACACCACTGTGTCTTCCGTTTCTTCGTCTTCTCTCTAGCCTCTTCTTCCTTTCCTGACGCCTCATTAAATTGAACCGTAACTTACATTTCTTGATAACCCTGTGACATGTAGGCAAGAAGGCCGTATTTTACTCCTATTTTTTTTCTACAATTATAATTCCGGACAAAAGAAAAACTTGGGAGACTACATGTCCAACTCTGCACTAAAGTTGCAATCCTCTCCACCTCCTCGCCTACCCTTTTGTGGTCGGTATCATTCTAAGGCCTACATGGGTACCACATTACTACGCATGGGCCCATAATGCAATACAAAGAGTTTATCCCATCCGACCCACGTGAATAAAATTCGTATTAGGAATAAAACAAGACAGTTCTCACTATATACTGAAAAGACAAATGCTGTTGCCCTGATGATCATGAAGACAATGACGATATGCTCTTTTTCTTACTTCGAAAAAGAAAATTCAGAGTTGCCAAGCTTTTCTTTAATTAACTCTACATTATCTTGCGACTGAATACATTAAATTAGGAAAAAATAGGAATACCTTCAGAAAATTTCGAAGAGGAATGCTGTTGATGTTATGAGGTCCCAACCGGCCAATCCCTTCCACCATATAGCTATAGGCTGTTTCCCTTCAAGCGGCGGTGAAGGTTACTGTCCTAAGTGCTTGTCGATAACTCTGTGATCCCGTGGCGTATTGCGAAAATTGCCGAAATAGCTTCTTCAAACACCACGCCTTCACTAAAAAAAAAAAAAAAAAGTACCGGGGTCGGAACAGCTCGGCAAGAGGGTTAAACGTGAACCACTTTGCTGTGGCGAACGTCAGCTCATCCGCCAAATTTCGCCAGAGCAAAATGTCCGTCCGAACAGAATACAGTATACCATTTCGCCAACAAGTCTGAGACGAGCTTCCTTTTGGTGCCGCATGCACCGCATGTGCACCCAAAGAAGCCGCGTCTCCTCATTTGGGTCATGTAGTTACAGCACGTAAACGCATAATAAAGACAATAACAACACAAAGGAGGCGAGCCCGCAGCTCGGAGGGACCACGCTCCCTGCTGTGCACGCGCTCCTCCCTTCGCCGTCCTTCTCTCATCTGGTGAATGCGGTGAATGCCGAACTGTCACCAATATACACCAAAGGCAATGGCGTATGTGTGTCAGATCCGTTTTCAGCGACTGCATCGCGCTTTGCAATACTTGCAACAATAACAAAAAAAGGATGAGAAAAACTAAATGACAGTGCCGGTAAGTGGAAAGGAGGAACCAAACACCAAGAGTATCCGCGGGCACACCGCGGCGGTACGCTCGAACTGCGCGTCAGAAGAGTTCGGAGTAAGCCACTGCAACAGCAAAAAGCCTGGACCTCACAATTTCGGCCTCACACAATGACGATCTCACTCAACCTCAAAATCACGCTTGAGGTTGAGGTCCAATTTCGTGACCTCATTAAAAATTTTCAAACTGTCATCGACCTTACCTCAACTTCACCTCAATCCGTGAGGTTGAGGTCATTTTGAAGTTGAGGTCGATCACCTCTGCTCGTGGGATAAATCACAGTCAATCAAATCTGCAAGCTGTACTTCGATATGGTTACGGCGGCACGGCAATTACTGCTGGGCTAACAGACGACATATCACAACATGTTTTTAGATAAAAGAAATTTCTAATATGGCAGTTCTGGCATCCTGAAGTGACATGTATATTATGATGGTTGCTGTAGTGTAGGGCTGCGTTATAATTTAGGTATCTGCAGGATATTCAGTCTGCACTGACATGCAAATCACATGGTCGGGCCTTCTAGGACTTCACTTCGATCGAAATGTGACCATGGCAGATGGATTCAAATCAGTGACGTCGGATCAGTAACTGAGCGCCGAAGCTACCCAAATACCCTGATGGAATAAAACGGCTCTGGTAAGTTTTCACTGCCAGTAACATGATACTTTTTGTGATTAAGGTCTCTTTAAGGTGATTACAAAGGCGATAATCGTGTACTACATCAGCTGCTTTAGCGAAAAGCATGTGGGCATGGATGATGCGTTTTTAGACCACATCATCACGCTGCTGTTGCCCGGCGTAGTTTCGACATTTCGTTTGCCGGTGCGCTGGCATATCTGTGAAAAGCGCGGTCGTGCGTCGTGTGGATGATACAACGAACTTGTTGCCACTGCGCAAGTAAATGAAATAATAATGGCAAGTTTATACGAATTATCTGATCAATGCTGACGTGCCACATGGGCTTGATTCGCCGGGAAACCCGTTAACTTTAGATGTGTTCTTTTGGTTTGTCTCAGTTCAACATGAAATGGTTGTCTTATCCACGATAAAATTTGTTGCGGCATTTCACGGTTACGAGCCAACCGTCATGTAAGAGAGTGTTTTTCAGGGCTCTGTTGCGAGAAAGAACATGGGCACACTTGCTGGAAATCATCGAGAACCATACCAAAGGTGTAAATACCTTCTTTTTGTGCACGAAAAATGGTGGTCACCGCCAAGAGCTCAAAACCGTCTTGAACAGTCGCGTTTTAAGAACGCTGTCCCTTCTGTGGTGAGCGCCTGCGAAAAATTACTTCGCTTCTTGATTTAACCGCACGAGCTTTGAACAGTTACTTATTTAACTCGTACTTTATTTTCTCCTTCAACTCGACGTGCCCTTGTTCTCTTCATCCCGTGCAAGAAAGCAGACCGGTTCCTTGCTATCGTTGACCTCCAAGGTTGTTGTTTTTCCCCCCCTTTTTTTTTATAGGGTTGCGCGCTTGTCGCTGATGCCGGGTTGTTTGCTTCGTCAAATATGACAAGAAGTCTAAAGTCCTTCTTGCAAGCTGTATAGAAAGAGTTACTCCGAAATTCCGGCGACACCCTGCATGACACGCTTTGACAATGGTATCAACAAAGTTTACTGCGTTATTACTACTAATTTCGTCAAGTACATGCGAAGGTTCTCCTTTTATATAACTTACTGCCCTATTCTTTTTCTAGTCAGCACCGGAAGGCAGGGCATACTCACGCCAGCCTGCCTTTTGAATAGGAGTTGATGGAAGCTGACGTGCATATTTTTCCCTTGTTGGTTAGTTTGTTCCATTGGCTTTGGGAGTTCACTTGTTTTAAACCAGCGACAGTAGTCCGCTACATTGCTGTCAACCAGTTGCTTTTCTAGAGAGTGCGTTTGCTTTCTGATTTCATTGAATCAAACAGTTACGATGTCATTTGTGAAGAAAGTAGAGGCTAATAAAAAACAGTTAAGAAGGTGCCGTCCTTATTCGCCAAAATAGACTATATTCATTTAATGCTTGATCACAGCAGTTCTGTGGCCTTGCGAAGGCCGGCGCTTTCTCGTAAAGAGCAAGATCATGTCACCGGATCGTACTGTGACGTCAGGGAAACGATCCGTTTTCGGGTCATGTGGCTTGCGAACTTCCGAGAAGGACCATAGAAGACATCAGAGTATACCTGCACACCCCGTGCTGCTTCTGGCGAATGACAGCATGCTTCAGCGTCTTTTGTGAAAACCTGTGATCTCTGCTCACCATGGTGTGGGAGCCCGCCGGCCGGCATGCGCCGATGAGTGGCGGTTAGGCGCAGCCTGCACTGGCGGCGGCGGTGCTTGGCGGGGGACGCCGGGACACCAGTGTTCGAGAGACTGCACCATGGCCAGGGCCTCGCGTCGAAGTTGGCTTCCGTGCGAGTGGCACAGGTCGCAGCAGCCTTCCACCAGCGGAGAGCAGAGGTCCAGTTGACCGAGCCGAGAAGCCACCAGGGACCACAGGGGTTCGTCCTGAGGAGGTGAAGTGGAAAATTAGTGTAAAACTCAGTCTTCATGAAAAAAAAAAAGAGAAAGAAAAGCGTTTTCAATTTGCTTTCATTCATATTGCCAAGGGCTGCGCGCTCGGAGAAAACAGGTGAAATCGGGTGACAGACGCGGAAATGCATATATGTCGGTGTAAGAATGGGGCAAAGACACAGAAGGCACGTATGTCGAGAGACCTGGCTTTCACCCTATCTTTTATTGCGACAGCAATACTACAGCAGTTTCGGCCCGTCACGTAGTGCCGGAAAGGGCCACGTTCGACCTTGAACAGCTGGGAAGAAGAAGAAAACAAAGAGGACTAAGACAAAAAAGAAGACTAAGACAAAGAAGAAGAAAACGATGAACAAGAAGGCGAAGTACGCTCGGTCACCCGCCGCTAATGCTTTCGCTCCACATTTGGTTCAGCAGCATTGCACCCCTCTCTTACTGGTGGCTGGTAGCTTACGCTCTCGCGTCATACTCTTAAAGGATGAGCTTAAGTGTCCCAATAATGTAGCACCTTACACTGATAGGGCGTGACAGAGGAATAATGTAGCAAGGAAAAGAAGCTTCCGCCGTTGCTATCACAATTCTCACAACCAGAGTTAAACCACAACTAATCTTTTTTATCTGTCTTCTGTGTCCCTTTTCTCCTTTTTTTTTTCGTAGTTTCCAACACCAGCTACTGATAACCAACTAGGGAAAGTCAAGGTATTGCTGGTAGAATCATGACATTAGAAGGTGTAAGATTATTTAGGTGCGGACATGGTACGAGCGATGCACTGGGTGCAAGTGACCAGATAAAGTACCAGCTGTGTTTCTGCGAATCGGGCTGTAGATCACAGCGTCAGCGTCGATCTAGCGGTGAATCAAGAGAAACTTTGCCTAAACAATATACATGCATGACCGGTGCTTTTCTATATAGCAACCAGGTGATATCGCACGGCACGTTTCTGCCGCGCAAGCCGTTCGCGTGGCCTGAACTGTTTCTCTCTCGTCGCCAGCGGCATCACCGTTAAGCAGGCTGGCTGCAGAAATCTGCACCGGAGCAATGCGAAAGCATGTACGTTGGCTGCTCTTTAGCAGCTCCTAGAGTGTCATGACTGAGCACGTTTTAGAGTCATGACCAGACAATAGTCGTGGTCATAACATTGGCTTACGCAAGTCATGGACTCCGTAGTCATGCACATTGAATCTCGGATCTGACTGACTCATGACAAGTGACTAAGACTCATGACTAAGCTATATTCACCCACATGACATGACTGCGCATGACATGGCATTTATATACGAATTGTCATAACAAACGCATTCATGACTACCAGTTTCATCTTAATGTTACGTCATACTACACGTTACATCTTGCTTCCATATTTTGCATTCACATTTTGCGGACACGTTCTCGCAAACATAGCAAGGTAAGAATTTCACCTTAATAAAGTAACTACCGAACTAGGGGACAAACGAGTGGGCCTGTAGTGGGCGGAAGAGTAAGCGGTCAAACTAAGGCGCGAACTAATGGGGTAACGTTCAGGAAGAAATGAAACGAGCGACCGTAATTACTGTTTGGATGTCAAGGCAGCACGACTTCCGCCGTCTTATACAAGCGTTCGTGGTGAGTCGAGTGGTGTACTCCCTTCCAAGCTTGTTTCTTTCCACGGTGGCGGAAGCAAAAGTAAACTCACTAATCAGGCAAGCCTATAAAACGGCCCTCAATCTCCCCAGACATACGTCGAATGCCTGTCTGATCCTTATGGGGGTTCACAATACCCTAGATGAGCTTAGCGAAGCCACTCGCACGGCACAAGTTCAACGCCTATCATCCACCACAAACAGGGAGGCATACTCTCTCGTCCTGAGGCCTCAACCCTGTAAGCTCCCTCAGGCCCATACACTCAACCCCGGGAGAAATTCAATCTCTTTTAACAATCCATCCACTCCCGAAAAATATCCACCCGGTCCATCATCTAGCTAGGTAAGAAGCCAGAGCAGCGGCGCTGCACAAACAATACCACGCAGATGCCAGTGCAGTCTATGTGGGCGCCGCAGAATATGCTACTCATCAAGCCTATGCCTTGAGCGTGGTTTACAACACACTTCACCCCATAGTTTCTGGTTCGATTAAAGCTGCATCCTCGTTAGAGGCAGAAAAAGCTGCAATTGCCTTGGCAATCTCCTCAACCGCTGCCACACTAATCTTTAGTGATTCAAAAACAGCAGTCCGCAATTTCGCACGAGGCAGGATTCACACGCCTGCTTTCAAAATTCTCAATTCTATTAACCACTGACCAGATCAGTTGAACTCCTATAGGTACCTGCTCATGCGGGCGGCAACCCTGGGAATGAAGCTGCCCACAACACAGCTCGAGCGCACGTAAACTGAGCATGGCCAGCTACGGACGCAGGCAGTGCACGCGTACGCCTGGTTACCTATAACGAAATTACTCTCCATTAAAGGAACAACGACTCCAGTATCCGCCCCCACACCAATCACTATCTAAACTCGAGCAGGTGACCTGGCGCCAGCTCCAGGCCCGTACCTTCCTATCTCCAGCACACCTTACCCATATCCACCACGGCCTTTTCTCCCCTGTATTCGCCCTCTGCGGGGCACCCAAATCAGACTTTCATCACATCCTCTACGTGTGCTCTGAGCTCCAGCCACCCCGCAATTGGCAACTAACAGACATAGAGTGATGGAAGATAGCGGTGTGCAGATCGGACACAGCTGCACAAAAGGAGCTGGTGGGTTGTGCTCTAAGAGTCGCTGAGAGCCACAAGCTCCCGGCCACCCTACGCGATATCGAGCCGACCCATCCACACAGACAATAAGGCTCAAGAGTCAATAAACGTTTTCACCGCCACCACCGCTTATTCGTGCAGCCGGTTCAAATAACACGCCAATAGTTATCGTCTTCTACGCCTTCAGTTATACGGGAAAGGAGGTACTGCATCATAAAACTCCGGTTAATAATGAACCTATACATCATAATGTGAATAAATTATTTCCTCCCCATCATCTGCCGGAGTTTCCGAGAAAATGGCCTCCAAAACGAGCGTAGTTGCCATAGAAAAGCCTCTACGTGACAGGCCGCTGGGCGAACCGCCAACTTGCCACTTGCAACTGCCACTTTGTCCAAAACTGACGCAGGCCGCTGTGTCCCCACCCATATAACTTGTACCGTGTTCTAGACGCGAAATGCACATCTATGGTATGTGACGGAATCGCCTTTTTTTTTTTTTTCTAATGAAGCCATCTGCCTGATATCGCTGTGCGAGCGACTCACTGTTCATGTTCCTCTTATCAATGGACAGTGATCAGTGTTTTAATAATATATTATAATAATCAAAGCCATGCTTTTTCAGTCCACAAATGAGCTTACTTATCTCCCGGACGTTTTACTGGCACTGGCCAGAAATGAACCCCAGCAAAATTTAACGCGTCGGACTGTATTTCAATTGGATTTGGTGCTGACTTACAGCGTTCACTTCGCGTAAGAATGTTGTAATGTGGCTGCGAGGTACGCAATACTGTTGCGGAAATAGATTGTGTTCACAATTGGTGGAAAACGTCGCCTTTGAATTTTGGTAAATTTTGAAATTTGAACGCCTACTGCATATGCAGCAAATATTTGTCGCACAACTGTACTTAGTCAAATAATGCAAGGAACCTGTACTCTTAGAAACAATACATGTTTTCACTACGGCAGTTTCTTTGGAGAAACATCGCTTTATCCAATCTTGTTCAATAAACGTTTTTATCATCATTATCATGCAGGACCTGCGCGCTGCACAGAAGACAATTTTCAGCTACACATTCCTGCAAGTTATATTGAGCGCTTTTGTCTGATATTTTTTTTTTTTCAGTTTTGTGCGGGGATATTCTTTAATTTCAGACAAAATTAATAAAAATCAACCAGAACTTAAAAGATAAAGATAAACAACATTCGTGTGAATTTGACAACGGTCACCTTGAATTCTTAAAAAAAAAAAAAAAACGCCAGGAACCATCCTCAGTACTTCACAAATATAACACCACAGACTGTTGCGCTATACTAGTTAGTATAAAAATAACTACAAACATTTTCGCTTATTAGGGGAGAATGCCAGAAGCTGGATTTAGTTCTGACTTCCTGTGATTGCATTTTTTGATGAGATTGTGACCGATCTGAGAGGACCATTTTTTTTCCTCTCAGAATATGATGTTCAACGCTGGTATGCTCTTCTCGTACAAGTGTAATACTGTCGCTGACAGCCATTTTTTTTTTCTTTTTTTTTGCACATGATTTAGTGATGTAGTGTGCTTCATGGCAGTTTAAATAAGATTCTAATATACATTATAACTGTTACTTTACCTGTGATTGACAGCGCCTGCCACTGAGCAGAGCCATGTTTGGCAGACTCTGCGTAGCTACGCCACGCCAAGCGCTATCCCGTATTTGATAGCACCACACGTGTTGCCGCTACACAGAGACTTTATCCCCAGCTGCCCTCTTCCTCTCATAGCAAAATACATTTCTCTTCGAAGCCTGAATGTTATGTCTGGACTGTGTCGTCGCATGTTGTCGCGCGGATGTTGTCGGATTTTGCGTTGCGCGCGTGGTTTTCCAGGCTCGGTCGACGGCGGGCTCGCTTTGTGTTGTGCGGAGTTTTCTCCGCGCTAGAAGGCTCCCTCGATAAGGTTACACTTCCTCTCTGCTAGTAAGCGCCGCCGCCGTGAAGACACGACTTTCATGAAATTTTGACGCTTAGAAAATTCTATAGTATACGAAGATGTTGTTTGTTCTATCAAACAAAAAGGAAAAGAAAAAGGAGGATACTTAAACTTCTTCTTAAGAGTACCCACGATATTGCCTTTAGCATCGCCTTTTCATTACGCGACTTTTTAGCATTAAGAGGTTACCAGTTTTGCAAACCTTTTTATGAGGAAAGAAAGGAGCAGTATATGTCATGTCTTGGTAAGCATCTATGATATAATGAACGGAATTCAATTAGAGGTACGTATGCCACCGGTTCGAATCCCTATCGCTGACTATAGCTTTTTACTTAACTAGCAGATGGGTGCTAAATGGGAAGCAAAATGGTATGACGTCCCCCTGACCGCTGCACAAAAAACGTCTGCGTCATAATACAAATCCCGTGCATATGTTTTTCGACAAATTTCTTTTTTCTGTTTTCAGGTTGTGGCGATGGCGACGCCATTTTGACAAAACGAGCTCTATACTCTGTCGCGTAAAAAATAAAATTTGAAAAAATGGCGATATTTTCATGTTTCATATAACAGTATGTTTTTTTTTTCTTTTTAACTCAGAAGCAAGTAAAAGAAATTTTATTATCGCACCAAAACCAAGATGCTGCAGAGTCGTTTCAAGGAAAATATAATCTATAATGCACAGTACCACTGATGTTAAGTCTAACTTGTCACTGCTGTACAAGGATACGTTTTCCAGCGCACTTTCTCGACATTAAGGTTTGAGTGCACTTAAATGGGTTTTTGGATGCTCTCTTTTACAGGCGGGTTACACTGCTTGGTGTGCACATTGCTTAATTGCTTCGAGATCCTTTCATCTTGTGGGGTGATGGAACGGTACGCAGTAACCGACTAGACATTGACTTCGACCGATAGTTGTTACGAAGAGCTTTCCCCCACATAGACAGTTCAAGATGCTTAGCAGACTAATAAACAAGGATTTCGCACAAAATGTTGCAGTCTGTAGTGAAGTCCCGTTATTGAAACTATGTTTGCAAAAACATTATTACCTTTATCATTCTTTCTTGACAAGAACAAAGGCCAAAGAAAACGTTTCTTTCTTTTTTCTTTTTGGAAATTTTGAAGGTATTTCTACAAACAAACATCTAACGTGCGGCTGAAATAACCGCAGTCTCGATGGCTTGTTGCCTATGGAACCAACATTTTTCTATATTTCTACAGAATATCCATCTCCCATTTCTGGTAAAATATCGTTAGACTCTGCATCTATCATCTGCTCTGTCCCTGCACCTTCAAATCTCTACGTCATCGGCTCCTCTCGTACGCAAATTTCAACTTAATATCCCTTTAACATTAACTAGGGCATATCTATGTCATCATATGGCCTTGCCTTCATTTTCAAACTGCCCAGAACATAGGCCAACCTCTCTCACTGTCTGTCTGAATGGTCATAAGGCATACAATTACCACATTACCTACACCGCCTCCCCCCCCCCCCCCTCCCCGCGCGCCTTCCGCTACTTCATGTATTGCTTAATTCAACTCGGACCAGGTGCAAGACCAGCTGGCCCTCGTGCAGCAAACCCGATGCCAGCTTAGCGGCTACATAAGTTGCAAATAAGGTCTGTTTTCTTGCTCCCTCTTTTTGTTGTTGTTGTCTTTTACTTTCCCTCTCTCTCTCTCTCTCTCTCTCTCTCTCTCTCTCTCTCTCTCTCTCGTTTCCAGGTGCACCCTGATGACAAGCTCCTCTGTATACTAAGATAACCAATGTAAGTGATGGAACTGCCAGTCACTTCAGCAATAAATATCAGATTTGTGAGCTATCGATGTTACGACTTCAGGGCGCTGCAGCGATGGCACTGGGGGGCGAGTGCACAGCTTGCGAACAGAAAAACTCGCCAAAAATTGTATGCGATGCCATACACACTGCCGGCCGCCTAATAGCGCACTTAAACGAAACGCTGAATAATGTGGACATTCTAGA
Organism: Amblyomma maculatum; assembly: GCA_023969395.1. NCBI lineage: Eukaryota > Metazoa > Arthropoda > Arachnida > Ixodida > Ixodidae > Amblyomma > Amblyomma maculatum. The sequence continues at coordinate 158,280 of JAJIZL010123214.1, forward strand.
CCTTCAGCAGAGCAAGCTGGGCACTTCCTTGAAAGGAAGAAGGAAGAGTGGGAAACAGCAAAGAAAATTCCACGGCATCCAGATGGTCCACATGTCAATGTGTGATGAATATAATAAGGCTACACTTCTGCCATGGTCTGTGCAGCTCATTTCTTCTGGAAACGCTTGCGTTGCGCCTATGGACCTGAGCTCGATTATTGCTACTCAGATACCGACATCAATGGCCACTCGCTATGCCTTGGTCAGATTATTTTACTCAGTTGTAGTCTGGAGACAGAGACGCCTGAAACTCCTTCTCGTTAAGGTGCTTCCTCCAGAACACCAGACAATTTCTCTATTTAATGTTCCGTGCAAAACCACAGAACCTTGGCCTTTCCTGTCCCCCCCCCCCCCCCTTTTTTTTTTCCTTATAATACTCTTAGCTGTGGTGAGGGCCTTTGGAGGTATTTTGTACAAACAAATAAAGGAAATAAAAGCGGCCGTCCAATGGCAATGACACCAGCAGCAGCAAATGCAACCTTTCGTGCAGGTAGATACCACACCAGCTTGCAAACAAGCAAGGCTGCTGGAGCCTTTTCCATACCACCGCAAGACATTTCTCCCAGCTAGAAAACGGATCTGCGCTTGCTCCAAATTTCCCACTCCGTCTTTGCCGCAGTGCGTGAAAAAGCACGATGTATTTCCGAAAAAGCAATGCCAGCAAAGCCAAGCTGAGCTGTCGCGCCTTCTCGGGACCTAGGCTCTTCCTCTGGAATCGCATGGCCGTGGCCGACCGCAGAGAGAGCGTTCTTAGCCGCAACATCTGCTCCGCGATGAGCCCTCCTCCAGGCCGCTCAACAAACAAGCGCGGCAGACGTGCGCGAGCACCGTTTTACGCGGACGCGCTTCAGCGCGCGTCGTCGGGCATCGCACGTGGAAGGCGCCGGAATGGGCGAGAGTAGAGGACCCCTCCCCCTTGCGCGTAAACTCGGCCCCGTGCAACAGACGGGGAGAGCCGCCGCAATGGGGCGATGCTCTCTCAGAGCCGGTTGAGAGCGAGCACGTAGTTTGCTCGGGCCTCCTGTGCGACTTTGTATCGTTAAAAGCGTGCAGCATGGCAGCATGCTGGCGCGGTTACATTTAAATGAGACCGTTCGTATGCACTTGGACGTTGGCTGCTACACCGGTTAAGTTGCTTGGCCCTTGTAATCCTAGCCGTGTTTTGAAGTAAATCAAAAGGCAGAGGGCTTGTTCGCACTCGCGAGCAGTGACATATTCTTGTTGTTTATGATAATAACACAACACGGCGCTTTCTTTTCAACACTTTTTTTTTCTGATTACAGTCATCATGTTTTAGTATTGAAATTGATCACACAAAGTTTTGCGAGAGTTTACTTACTTGAAGTCACTCGTACGGGCAAAAATATCCACCCACATACTGTACTTCTTATCAATATATTTTGTTTTACTGTGATAGTAGTGGAGTGGGTATTTGAGTCAGCCACACGCACGCTATCGCACTGGCGCGATGGACTTTGTGTCGCATGTTTCGGTTCGACTCATCAACGTGCTCTTTGACACCCCCAGTCAGTTATGCAAAAGCACTTCAGAAAGCTTAACGGAGCCGTGTTACAAACAGAAATGCGCATTTTGAAGGTGGGCTCAGAAGCGAGAACCACGAGCACCTTTTACTTTTTATTATGCATGGGCTTCTACTCCGTATATCGCTTCTTCATCGCTTTTCCCTTAGTTTTCCACGTTTCCTGCCCATCCTTAATAATAAGTCTCTCCAGCAAGCCTTTCTTAAGCTGAGTCCAGTGCTCCTTGCAGGTTCCTTTCTACCTGAAATTCCCCAGTTCCCGGTTTAGCTCGGCAGCCCACCTTACTGAGCCCACCGTACTGAGCGCCACCTAGCCCCAGTCTATACTTTTGACCACAACAAATTACCTAGCTCATGTAAATATGCAGCAAGCGATGCTTCACATAACCTTCTAACGCGTCAAAAGTTGCGGGTTGGTCCTTGTGTCAAATGACGCCTCAGCGACCTGGAATCATGGTGCACTGCCAGCCTGATCAACAGCTATAACCAGAAAAGTGGTCACTGGACATAGGTTCCCCAAGACTGCACGATATTAAGCACGCCTAAGCGCACAGACATCCCGGTGCTTGCGGAACCAATCATTTACGCACGCCCCTCTTCCCGTCCACCATTCGTCATCGGCAGATGCGCTATCGCTGATGGGCCTCCGCCGTGCTTATAATTAGGCCGCGTGGGGCCGCTTCAGTCGGTTGTTGTCCTAAGCCGCGCATGCTCCGCAAAGTAGGCGCTTAGAGGCAAGAGGTTTGGCCTGGGATAAAGCATATAAAAGTTCCCGAAGGATACAAGAGTCCCGAGTTTGCAGCGGGGTTGTTTCGAAGAGCTGGTTTGCTTGATGCAGAAATAGAAACCAGTGCGAGTAAGGTCAATGGTGGAGGAAAGAAGGAGTGGGGAGAAGCGACAAAGAGGCACTCACTCTGATATGGCGCTGTAAAATCCACTCAGCCCCGAGCAAACAAAGGAGGTGGCCCGATATGAAATACAAGGTTCCGAAAGCCGTAGCGCCTGTTTATGATCTCTGCAATTCATTTCGCTTTGCAAACAGAGATCTTTTCGTTTCGCACGACTGTCAGCATGAACGGAGACGCGAGAGCGAATCACTCAGGCGACGAGAAAAGGACGAGCCACAAAAGCACTCGGCTGCCAGTGCTTTTGTGGGAAAGCAGGCAGACGGATGTGACGTGTAAAATTCCGAGCATAGAAACGAACAATAGCTGGGGCTGGATGCTGCAGTCTTTCAGCCTTCGGCCACATCCCTCTGCTCGAGTGTGTCGCACTAATAGCACTGCTTGCTGCAAGTACGGCATCGCATGCGGGAAACGCACGGCTTTTCATTCATTACCTTTTTTATCTCGCCAAAGTTTCATGGCCAGATTTATTTTCGCGTTCGGAAATCTTTGCTTTGATAGACGACACTAAGAAGTGAACATGTATGAAGTTATAGAAAACTTAAGTATGAAGTCGCTACACTAAAAGCGATGAGAAGTTCGTCGCCACAAAACAGTCGATGAAACTATCTCAAAAGATGCCCTTTGCTCTGATTTTTGGTGCATGATTCTATTCATCAGCCGTCTAGACGAGGTCTCAGCTGAATATCTTGCCGAGGTACAGTTCCATCCCCCTCCCACCCCTCCAAACTAGAACGATTCGTTCTAGTTCAAAAGATAAGGCAGTGATCATTGACACTGAATCAGGAATTACCCGATAGGCCTTATATGGAATGCTCTGAAAGGTGTGATCAGATAGTTAGACTAACGTAGATGTCAGTGAAGCGAAAAATAAGCAGGTTAGGCAATCTTCTATCTGAGAAATGCGTTGTGTCATAAAGTGGCGCATCGTACAAAGCATTTTTGAAAGGATTCCAGTTAGCAATAGGAAACCACTAGAGGCCACTGATAAGAGGATTGATTTGCCTATTATACAGCACAAATACCTGAACTATAGCCTGATATGAGTGACGCGGAAGTAAATTTGTACATAAATTAGCACGTTTACAAGAGTGAATATCATTGTGATTAAGGATTCAATAAAGTTTAGAACACATTAAAAAAAAAAAAAACTTGGGCAGTTTGCCGAAGTGGTCATTGGAATTACTACAAAAAACAAGGAGAAGGAGAGGGGGGGGGGGGGGGGGGGAGCGCTCCGCTGACCAAAACAAAAACGATGTACAATTCGTGGGTGATTGGACACCCTGACAGAAGCAGTACGATGCAAGGCTTCGAATGCTAGTTATGATCTTATGTCCTGTAGTGGACTAGAAAAGTCCATGGACCGAATAGGTTTCATTTACTTCAATTCGATCGAATTTGACAACAAAAAATGACACGCTGACTTGTCAATCTCCAGAGGGAGCAACGCACACTATTAGCGGGACGAGAGGGAGAGATTGCAAAAACTCACCCTCGCCCCACCCTCAAACCAATCCATTACTGGATTCCAGCCAGACCCATATTTATCTGGACATGTGGATACACACCTTCCCGCCAGCAGAGTTTGGACGACAATAAGCACTCTGTAACAATGACTTTGCTCCTTTTGTGCGAAACGCGCTACTTTCGTTTCTTTCTGTAATTTGTTCGTGTAAATGAATAACAAAAATACATACTTCCTATTTCAACGTGTACTGGCGCAGACTTCCAGCTTTTCATAAAACGAATCTCTTTGAGTCACCGGTGCCATGTATTCGGCCATTTTAAGCAAACCTGTCCTGTTAGTGAAGTGTCTTGTGTTTTTCCTTATTTTTTGGCGCGATCTGTTCTGAAATCGAGGACCAAATTCTGCCGCAAATACTGATATGGTAATGAGGATTTCACCAATTCAAGACAGCGCCAAGAAAACTGGTCCAGCTCTTTTCAAAACCGCATTTTCGCGATCAAAATGCGAACAAGTAACCCATACTTACCAGTTAAGTCCAGCGTTTTAGAAATCCAAGTTCTTCGGTCGTTGAAACGAATCCCGTGGCAACACACCTACTATTCCCTTTGGCTGAGGACATTGCACCGCGAACACCACAGTCCGCTCACTACTTACGCCACCACATATAGCACAGAACGATACGTTCCCAATTGCATCGGTTGGTTGTCTTAACAACACACGTGTTAACAAGGCAGGCTCTTCGGTAGTCATTCACGACTCAAGAAACCTCGCGCTATAACGAAATCTCCATCGCAAGAACAACGCATTCGCAGTGCCCGGCGACTCGTCGATAACCTTCGTTTGAGACACTTGGCGATTCACATCTGGAGGCTACAGGGTGCAAGGACACCTGCGCTGTCCCATCGTTGTTGTTGGTCCAGTTTGCTGGAACGATCACCGTCCCATGCTGTCGAGAGCCGCACTGGTTCCCTTCTCGACCGCCAGAGGTGACGCGGTCGTCACGACGTTTGCCACAATGGCTGCATTTGCTCTCTGGTCGTGGCAGTTCCTCCCAGTCCGAGAACGGCACCGACGACACGCTCACGACGTGCGGCACTGCGCCGAGTGGAGAGCTATACGCGTCGCACATCGACGACGAGGGAGGAACGGAAGAAAGCGGGCCACGAACGCCGCTCGGGGAGGGAGGAGGAGGGGCGACCCATTCAACCGCGCTACATGCGCCGCTGTAAAAGCGCCCTCCTCCTCCCCTCAAAAGCTTCGCATGGGGGCCAAGAGAGCTTCGTGCATGCGTAAGTTCTTCTGTGTGTTTCATTTTAGTTGCTGATGGAAGGAAACGCCACCATGGGACATCCCGAGTTTTCTTTCTCTACGTTTCGATGTCGTTTCTTTGTTTTTGGTACGGTGGGAGTCATGTTCAGTTGCCGGAAGTCGGGGATGCGGAATTCGTCTTGCGCAACGCCAGTTATATAAAGCGATGGTTGGTGTCCAGAGCGGTTGCAGCGATAATCCTGTTATCATTAATCTAGCCCGGATGTCTTCCGCGGGGTGAACGGCCCTACTGGTTAAACACGAGCTGCGCTAGTTTGTGATGCATTCGGTAGTTGTGTGTATAAAGTTGAACATTTAGTTACGATACATTGTCCAGATATCAGCATTCTCAAATAATACGACCCATACGCAATGTCGAGGTGTCCCGTGAACAATGTATGCATTCTCGATGAGTACACAAGAGCCAAAATTCCAGGTCATTATAAGGCTTACGTGAACGAGCTTTGTGCAATCACCATTTATTTTTTGTAAACTCTTCATGAGATTGAATATATAGGATCAGGTGCATTGTTCAGCAGCTTACCCGCTGCAAGCATTGACTACACTTCCTAAAGAAGAGATATGTTGTTGAAATTCATAACCTTTTTCTCGTTACCCCAGATAATAGCTTGGTTATTTTAAATCATTTTAAGGTATTGAGAAGGTAGACTCTTCAAAGTGCAATAGTGAACTAGAATAAAATTTTCAACAAAGTAAGAACTTATGATTATTGAATTTTTTCTTCAAAAATACAATAACATGTAGTGAACACGGAAAAGCCCAAACACTTAAGTTGAAAAGCGAGCTATAAAATCTAGTCACCTCGCTATCTTGTAGTATGCTATAAAAGAGGCTGTGTATGAAGATAGATAGAGCAGGCTATGTCTCTCAATTAAAGGTTTGCCGACAAATTAGAACCTAACATCAGTGACGAGCGCCCGTATAGGGACCAATCTATAGTCAGTTCGTTAGTTTCATGGCATTATTGAGTCACAGTGACGCAGAGCTTACGAGAAAGTCTCATGAACGTTTCAGGAATGAGGGCAAGGATAGATGCGGGCCTACCACTGAAGCACTTGCTAGAGCGCGCGCGCCTCGAGAGCGGTTATTTACAGGGCTTTTTGTTAGTTTGTTTGTTTTGTTTGGAGCGGCCGGGTTGAGAGGCCAGGCTAATGCTATTTACTCTATATTGTGCCATGGTTGGCAGACGTTTTCCACGTTTGTGTTTTGCTGTTCGGTCCCGCATCTTGCTCGCACGCCATACTGCTGAAGAGATCGGGAAGACCAGTTATTGGTGAGAACTGGGGAATTGGCGAGAAATGGACACAATGCGCGCACCCGAGGGAGAACTCGGACGATTGCCTGTAGGGGTTGGCCGAAAAAGACTGTCGGGTCACGCATCTGAGACTGACGGAGATTTCACTTGATGCGTTCTCTCGTCTTTTTCAGAGCGCAAGACTGATTCACTTATCTTGAAGATGGATGTCCCCTTATTCCACGATTTAATGGCTGTAAACGCTTTATGTGATTGAGTGCGTATGATCCACTGGTTATCCACGGTGTGAATAACTTCAAAATAAACGTGAAAAAATAAAATCCGCAACAATGAGCCAAAGTAAAGAAATGTAAAGAAATACCAGGTGTGCCTGACTGAGGAAGCATTACATCCTATAAGAATAAGTGATTAGGGCACATGATAAAAACCGGGACAGACACAGGAAAGAAAAACACGTTTTTGAATAGGTATATGGCCCTATGTAAAGGTAGGAGAGTAAAAAAAATTTTTTTCTTTATTCAAATGTGTATATATATATATATATATATGTTACTAATGATTAAAATATTGGTGGTTAGAAAATGAATATTGAGATTATAAGTTAGAATGACTAAAAAACATTTATGATTGTTAACGCAGTTACTACACGATAATTACACCATAGCGTGTACAGCTCATTCGGTCGAAAAGGCGTCGCCGTCACGATAACTCAGAATTGAAAAAAGAAAAAATGTATTTAAAAAATATTCACATAATCTCGTATAGAAAGTGTGATGCAACCGTTATCTGTGTAGCGTTTAGGATAGTATTTCGCTTCTCATTTAGGATCTATCTGCTATACTCAAGTTCGAGGCTAGTTTGAGATATTGTTTTGAGTTAGCCTTATATGTACCTCCAATTGTATGCCGTTAATTGTCAGTGTCTGCCGAGGTGTGAGAGAAAGACTGCGCTTCTACTTTAAGCCACAAATTACGAGACTGGTAATTAAGTGAGCAAAGGCGACATGTAAGCGAACGAGGAACGCGAAGTGGAGCTGCAGATGGGAGCCATTTACGCTATCGCCATGTCCTTAGAGATGGAGCTTCATTTTCCCAGATAATTGTTCAATGGCATTTTAAAGGGATGACATTGGAGTCCACATTCCGAGGAAAGGCCGCCTTGTGTTACGAAAATTCCTGATTGGTCAGGAGAGGTCGCATGGCCTTGAAAACTAACATCACCAACTTGTCGACCAATCACCACTTAGCAATCAGGTCACAAGGTCAAGTGAACTCATAACTGAACGCTGATCGGTTAACGGAGTGTGTGGCAAGCACATGAGGTGCAAAGTAAGTACGTTCAAAACGTCGTCATCACCAGACTGACTATACCAATTTCACGGCAAATTCCTCTGCCATATCCAATTCACACTTTTCTGTGCCAGCGGCATCCGCTTAATTACAAGATACTTCCTATTCTCATCCACCCGCCTAACATATTGCCGCCCGCTATAACAATTGCCTTCCCTTGGAATCTATTCTTTTGCGCTTGGCGACAGTCAGTTACCTTCTTTTCCCATACGTTAACTGCAAGTGCCCATTTATTCTTCTTTATTGCCACTATAACGCCAGTGACAAGCCTTTGTTTCCCGATCCAGTCTGCACACTGTCCTGTCGTATGTCTTAAGAAAATGTCAGACGTAAAACCGGCCAGAATAAAGTATTAGTCATATCTATGTAATTCAAGCGTGGAACGTAAAGAAAGTTTGAATAACAGGTACAAAGTAAGAAATGAATGATCGAATTATATTGACAAATTAAATTTTCTAAAGCTGCCGAAGTTCGTATGGGTTACACTGGATGTAGAGCGCTAAAAAAAATAAAGGAAGTATTAAGGCTTCGATCACTCATTCTTTGCTTCGATCACTAGCGTATTCACTCATTCTTTCTTGCGCAAAAATCTTTGACTGATATAATCATCCGAATGACTTGGTCTGTGCAAGGTGTTCAAACCGTTACTAAACTGTACAATAAAGATAAACTTTCATTTGCGCAAGTAATCCTTCCTGCGCTATGCGGTAATATTTCGCGGATGATTGTTTATTTCTGAGTTTTAAGCTTTTTTTTCTCACTTTTTGATATGTCGTTTTATCTCGGTGCCTTGTCCCGATTATGTTATTTATTTATGTATTTTTTTATTTATTTATAAAGCCAACTGCCATTACAGTAGGGGAGGTTACACAGCAAGAGAAAACATTACATATGCAAATTGCCAGCCACAAACACGAATCAGCATCGTATCAAGAAACAATGGCAAAACATAAAAGGACAAAACAATTTACGGTGGCTTATAATTTAATGGTGACGGTATGATATAATAGAAAACATGTGTCACCATATAAAAACAATGACAAAAATGAAGTCAGTACCCTATGATAATGCGACTGGCATAGTAAAAACAAATAACTGAGTAACTCAGCAACAAATAAATGACGGACGTTCTTCGCCACCCAAGCAACAGCTTACGACCTTCGTCGCACTGTCCAAGGAACGAAGCTCAATTTTTCACACAGCAGCCCGCCGCACCAGCACTAATTGCGACGCGAAGCATTACATGGCTCGCGATCGCGAGTGAATGTTGTTCCCGGCCATGGACACGTAATTGAGGTTTAGAACATCGACGCCAGGAGTACGTATTAAGGCCATAGTGTACCGAACGCTTCGCGATGAAGCCCCAACGACGTGGTCTACAGCCAGGACAATGAACCAACGTCGCGGTGAATTGCTCACCAGGAACCTGGCGCCTCGATGTAACACCCGTGTCGATTCGGGCCTTAATCGTCAACCTGAGACGCATCTCTCGTTCCAGCTCAAGGGCGTGCAGACGCATAGTCACCGACGTTCACAGGCATGGAAACAATACAAGGCCGTTCTCACACAGAGCTCCTTGGATGGCATGCCGAGATAATATGGCTTGATGACCCACTAAAGTCCAGATTTCAATAGCCTTTAGTTAAGCTTTCTTTCAATAGTTGTTAGGTTATTTGATATAGTTCTGTAAGAAATTATTTATCTATACTCACATACCAGTGATGTTATCGAGCTAAACGTGCTTCTCGTCAGCTTTAGTGCCGTATATGTAGTTGTATCGCGGGCGAGAATATCGACAAGCTGTATAGTTTTGACTTGAAATCCTCTGCTCTCGGCGCCAGCAGCCGTGAATACCAGTTCTCATCCACTACCACAATATTAAGTGGCGCCCATTAACATTTGTTCTGCAAGGTAAAATGATTGCAGGCACGAGTAACTGCACTATGAGAATTGTAGGATGTTCTGCTACGGCCGTAATCAAACTCTAATATAGCACTCTAAATAGCACATCAAGGTGATGCTCATATTATGGAAGGGTGCAACAGAGAGGTGATCACTCTTACAGAGTGCCTGTATTGTTCTTATACCGGCTGTTCCAAAGTTTAAGCTCTTTCACATGCTACTGAACGACAAACGCACTAATTTCTTACGCTTTGCACGCTGGCCTTACGAAGAGGGAGTCATGGCTAGCGTTAGTATAAGGCTACCTACATCTTCCACTAGCTTATAAGAGGGACGGAGAGAATATAACTTGGTGGGCGGTGTTACTTTCAGCTCTCTACAGCAGGAGGTGGTATTCTGGCTGAGCTGGGTTTCTACATGTGAGCTCTCAGGGGTGAGGCAACAAAAATAGTTCTCGCACCTCGCGTGGCAAATGGTTCGAAACACTCTTTGTCTCACTGGCTTCTTTAGCGATGCTCGCACTGCTTCCCGTTGCTCCGAGCGTGTCTTTTCACCTTGTGTCCATGGGCTCCTTCTGTCAGCGCATGAAGGCTTGATGCACTTCCCTTTCCAAGAAGCGTCGACCCCGAGCCAGCCTTTTGCCGGATTCGGCTGCCGTGTTCTATACACGGACTGCCCCGCGCCCGTCAAATTTGATGCGCCTCTGTTGCGCGTCTCTTCCAGTGCTTTAAGCTTGCGGGAGGTCGCGAATAAACGGAGCAGCGGGCTGTCTCATTTCACGCGGAATTCAAATGACGTGGAAACATCTGGTTGCTCAGGTTGAGAAATATTTCAGTACACAAGAATAAGCACGAGAAAAAAAAAACTATCTGGGCATATATCAGAGTTTCATGCGCATTAAGAAGAAAGACACGCGCGAAAATAATGACCGAAGTGAATTTAGGAACATGCAGTATATGTGTCCACAGATTATAGATACCCACCGCAGCCAGCTATTCTTCGAAATTAATGCTCGCCAGCGAAGTTTCACTGTTTTCATAGTACGCATTCCACAGAACAGCCATGAAAAATGCTAAAATGACGTAAGACAGAGCGCATAAACAGGAAAAGAAAGAAGCGACAAACTGTTTTTGCCAATGTTACAATTCACAACTAGCAAACTCCAGTTTGTTTTGGAGTATTGAACTGTTCTTAATGCACAATCACGTTCGCTTAAGGGTGTGTATATATTCTGGCTCACAAGGCGGAAAATAAATGAACCGTAATGTTTGGGTTTGTTACAGGGGGTAACAAACTGGATTCCAAGAGAAGGAAAGCGTAGCAGGGGGCGGCAGAAATTTAGGTAGGTGGATGAGGTTATGAAGTTCGCGGGGGTCAAGTGGATGCAGCTAGCACAGAACTGGGTTAAGTGGAGAAATATGGGAGAGGCCTTCGACCTGCAGTGGGTATAGTCAGGCCGATGATGATGATGATGAATGTTTGGACACGTTAGGATCAAGCACTGTTGGTTTGATCACTGCCGCATACCATGTGCCTGCGACGATGTGGTTTCGGCCAATATCTTAGTGGCGCTAGTTCATAGCTTCTCTACATGGCAAAACAGAGCACAAAACTACTCTCTCTTTCTTCTTCATCCAACCACAGCAGCTCCATGCGAGTTTGGGTCTAGTATAGCCGCCGGTATGCAGCGTATATATCCGCTGAACCCCGTGCCAGGTTTCCGCTTAAGGCAAGCGTTGCCCGAGGACGGCGCAACGTTGGGCGCCTTGCTTCCGAGGATCGACGCGAAGTGTCGCCAACCCTGACACGGCGAGAGTGCGGAGCTCTTCTACAGAGATTTGCTTGCACTAAATCACATTCCTCCAAGGCTCCGACCGCTTCTATGGAACAGCCGCTCTGTACAGATGCCAAGGCAGCGGCAGGCGTTGAGAGGCGCCACGACACACAAAAGCCGCGCTCGTCGTCTTTCCGGCTTATTTTCACAAAGGGCAGTTATTTCCAATTCGAAAAACTCTAGTTCAACTAAAAATAGAAATTGGGAACTGGAATTTCTCTTCTAATTATCGGACAGCTTAATGGGAATCATTTGTTGACAGACACAAAAGGCCAGATCTAGAGGGAAGCGTTTCAAAAGGAGTTTTAGTTCTGAAAGACTGTAGGTTTACCTCACAGCCTAACCACTGTTTTGTGCCGCCCACAAGCATACAACTCCTCCCTCGGACCTGGACAGGTAGAATCCCCACGCAGCGATTTGCCCCGTTTCCTCACAGGCGTATGTGCGTGAAAGAACAGTTAGAGCCGCAAAAAAAGCAACCCTAGAGCAGAACCCAAAAAATATGCTGAGAAAAAGGACATAATGAGCCTAGAAATAGCCAAAGACAAAGCAACCACGCAGATGATCCGTAGTAAGGCAAGAAGACACACAGGAATGGCATCGTTTCAAGGACACGACGAGCAGGGTCAGCCGGAGTAGACACTGCGCTGAGCAAACAATACCCGACCTCGACCGGAGCACAGCAATTGTCTCCTCACCTTCAGGAAACGGCATTTCTCGGTTCACCACGAACGACCATTACCATTCGCTGCCTCTGGGCATGCGCTGGAATGACACGGTCCCCTTTGCGAACTCTGGCTATTTCGCACAAGGGCTCGGTGCTTTGGATTCCGGGCTCCTGTGGGAAACGACTCCTCGGGCGAGTGTACGTTCTCGGGTCACCTGCTCGCTGTGATAGCAGTCACGATTTTGACCACGAGTTGTCTGTAAGTTTCTCAGAGAAAATAAAAGCGGATGTGACAATGACCGCAAACATGACATGTCATAATCATCTTCGCAATCAGTATCACCAGAAAGTCCATGGTCGGACATAGACATAATAGACTGTCGAAGAGGCCTCCCGGTGTGATTGCTTTTTATTGCTAAAGCAATACTACTCGTACTTTTAAGCCTTCGCGCGACCCAGCCGCAGTTACGTCTTACCCACGTGACGCTGTGACGTCATACCCCACGTGACACACGGGCTGGCAGGAGCTGCCAACTTGGGTCTCTCGTTTCACATGGGACGATTATGTCAGAATCAGCCTGTTAGGACCCTGGCATTCACGTTACCCCTATAGGCCACTAAGGCACGTTGATATGGGTTGGTTAAAGCGGGGCTTTATATGTGGGCTGGGGAAGAAGAAAAAGAGAAGAAGAAGAACGCTCGGTCACCTGCAGCTAATGCTTTAGCTCAATATTTTCGTAGTTTTACTTTCTATCGCACTATCCGGTGCCATGATATTCAAGCACCCTGCCACTTTTTTATTTTTTCTTATCCCTCCCATGATCCTCACATGATGGAATAAATACAAAACCACGTTCGGGCGCGAAGACTTCCTATATCTCGTTGCGGAATTACGTTTACGGCGATCAGCTACCACTATATCGCACGTTCGGTGAAATCTGTTCGTCTTCGTCATCGCCGATGTCGATATACCTGGACATCCTGAAGATATTCTACTCGAAAGTGTTCCTTCTGTTCCTGTAGGGGTGCTGGGAGTCTGTTCAGAGTATAGGTTTTGGCAACACTACTACTCCCTATCCCCGTTTTGTATTTAGAGTGAATATAAGATTATACGAGAATTAGAGGCTGCATCAACGGATTAACTTATGTGAAATATTTACTTGCCATACGTGCACAGTTTTCCTAGCTTCTTTTCGATTACCACGCCTACTGTAGGTCAAGCCTTGGGCGCCACAGTAAACTTTCTGTAAGCTGCTGACGGACGTGACACCTTGCCAACGTAGAGCTACCAGAAGGAAGGCAACTGCCAAGAATAGCGGCGCTCTCGGACTGATAGTTAAAAAGCATAGCATTAGCTGGAAGTACCCGATTTTGGGCTGTGTGCTTCAACTAAAAGTACCCCAGAGAGAATATTAAACCTTCTACGCAGTAAGTACAAGAAAACCACACTTTATTGCGGCGGTATCTATTCTGGTCGTCGCAAAAACTTATTTTTCTTTCTTGCCGACAGCAATATAGTATAGGTGTTCTTGTCATCGAACAAGAAGGAGACATGCGTAAATAAAGCCAGACGGCTTCTATCTGAATACCAGGAATCGCTCCCCGGGGCGACTGAACGAAGTCAGCGACAACGTTGCGTCCCCACCGACAATGCCAGCAAAGGAAGCCGACAGACGGGTGCAACAGAAAAGAAACAAATAAAGACCAGTTGGAAGAGAAGGGGCACCCCTCGCTTTTTGAAACAGATGACCCCGCCGTGACCCCTGCGCGCGTTGCGTTCATCGTTTATGCATTCCCTCCTTCCTGCTACACGGCACGGGAAAGGAGGCTGTCTAGAAGGTCGCGGTGCGGAGTCCTAGAGCTGCGCTCCGTTTAGACGCAAACAATTTTGATAGAAAGTGGAAGAGAATAAAACGAAAAGTGAAAAGGTAGATCAACGGTGTGTGTGTGTGTGCGTGAAGGGGGGGAGGGGAGGGGAGTCTCCTTTGAAACCAAACAGAAGAAGCCCCCTGCCGAGCACTTCACGCCGATTGGCCTCCTCTCACTCCGGTATCCCGTAGGGCCCCCCGGTCGACGCAAAAAAGAAAAAAAAATTGAAAATAAAAGGTCACGACTACCGTATTGACGCAAATATAGCTGTTCCTTATCCCTCCCACGCCACTCTTTTTTTTTTTTAATTCTCTTACTAGTCTTTATTATTATCCCATATTAACTCTGGAACGGCAAGGTGCTACCTGCGCTTCGATTAGCGTCAAACATTAAATAGGAATTCGCTGATGGCATCGCTTCAACCGCACTAGAGACGTTTTCGAGCAACCATTTTTTGATACTTGTGCCGACCATGCTCCATGAAATGTGGCACATTCGCCAATTTCTTTCTTTTTAGCCGTTGTTTAAAATTCGTATATTAACATATTCAATGTGCAAGCTGGAAGAAAAATATGGGTTCTTACAGCAGGATATTCAAATTTTGTTTTATTTCGCTTCCAAAAGCAGGATGCTTACACTCGCGTGAAAACGATACACGTACTTCTATACGAATGCATGGTCAGACAGTACTCTATGAACGGTGTCGGTGGTGTCAGCTCAGCTGGGATGTCTATTCTGGACGCCCTCCCGGGTTATGCCGGAGGTGAGTGCGCTGAAAAGGGAGAGCTGGCGAAAGGGAATGGGGAAAGAGGTCACGCTAACAGGAAGAGGAGGCAGCTTACGTCTGGGTCCCGATTCACTCGCGCCGCTTAGTGTGTGCCGTCTATCTCCGTGGTCCGGGGACAAGAGTCCACCTGAGCTAGCTACACAGACAGCCGGGAGAACGGTGCTCGCGTGAATCGAGGGAAGCGGCGATGCACCGAACGGCGAGGAGGGAAGAGATGTAGGGAGGCGCTGGGAAACTTCCGCTTGCTTCACTCTCAGATGTGGACAAAACGCAGCTCCCGGTGTGGGCCGAAGGTGTATACGGGGCGCTTCTGTCATTCTCGGCGCCCCACTGCAAGGCCAGCGGCTTGTGGTATGGGAGCCTTCCAAGAGCTTCAAAGCCGCGCAAGGTTGAGGAAGTGGCTTCAACAGAAAAACAGCAGGATATATGTGCGATTATATTAGTAAAGTGAGAGAAAGAGAAAGAAAGAGAGAGGGGAAAAGACCGGTAGCTAGAGGGCTGAAGTGTACTGGCCGGGAGGCCGTTCTACAACGATTCTGAGCTGTATTAGTTCTCGTTTTTGTTTTTTTCCTACAGATGTCTCTATACTACACTGCATCGCCAACTTATATTAGGCAGTTTTAGCAAGAAGAGAGTAGAAGATCATGCGTAGCGAGCCGATATAACCAGTTGGAGGATGAAGCTTGGATCACCAAGAATGACACACTGTTTCTGTTCATACTAGACTTGGAATGTATGTACGTAGCCTTAATGAAGTGAATAAAAGGCAAGACATACAACCGTAAGACATGGAGTTGCCCTCAGTAGAAGACGTCCGTTTGGTGTCTGCGAAAAAGGTAGTAGTGGCAAGCAGCATTTATGCAGAAGTCAAAGCAAGCTTATAGCGGTAGCATTATGGCCTCTTTTCGGTGAAAAGTAGTCATCTGCGGCTATGTTAATCATTTTTGCCTTGTTTGACTAAAATAAATATAGCTGCGAATACGCCGTGAGAGGGTCATGATACCATGCCGGTGCCTCATGTTTAACTGTCACTGCCTGGCGTTATGCATTGCATTTCGCCCTCTGCATTTGGATCGACCTATGCGCAGTTCATTCTCAACACACCGCTATCGCATGGTCGTCTTTAATTATGTGAAGAGGTTGCGCGAACAGCAAGGGGCCCAGCCACCGATTTCGCCGTTTTTTTCCCCAAGACTAACCTTGAAACCAATAGCCTCAAAGCGAAAGCGAAATGAAACGGGTTAGCGCACATACGTCGCATCTAACCAGCTTAGATAAATAAGCTGCAATTTTTTCCTTGACGCCCTACATAGGAAGTATCAGTTGTATGGTCTAAAGATCATATAAAGTAAAGCGATGGTATTTGAAGCGTAACTAATATATGCGGCGGCTCAGAATTATGTCCACGGGCTGAAGTGTTGTCGCTCCGAATGCATCCGCTGAGGTGATGTCATCCTCTTGGGCAAGCTTGTCCATCTGAGTGTCACTGCTGCAGCGCTGTTTTCGAAACACGAACGGCATGTTTGCTCCACTACCTTGTATGAAACAAAGTCGAAAAGTCCTGCTTAAAAAGAACAAAAGCAGGAAGACTGGCTTTGTGTGTAAAATAGTCTTCGACAATATCAGCAAAATTTATTCTTTATTAGAGCTCATCTTTGTTGTATCATCTTGTATTAAAGCATCTTTGTTGATCCAGCAACGCAGCGTAATTAAAGTTCCAAACATTCCTGGAACACCTGTGTCTTAGTTCTTTCGTAAAAACAGTGATGGCGGAGAGCAACGTGGTACCAGCTGGTACCACGTACCAGTGGTACCAGCGCGGTACCAGGTCGCTTTACACCTTGTACGGCAGGTAGACTACTTCGGGAGGAAATATGCATTGGTGGAGATGCAAGTTGACGTAGAAGAGATACTCAAAGGTTGATGCGGAAACGTTCGCCAACTCAGAGGTCAGCCATCCTCGCGTCGCTGAATTGTGACGAGGCGATGAGGAACGCGGCGCGCTCTTCGCATCACCGAGTTTGCTATGGATAAAACAAACATCGTCGTTGATCGGGGCTCGGTTTACTCCATGGTCAAACGCACCCGCAGAGTTATCCTCGAAAACAGCGCATGCGTGACTTCAAACAGCAGGGCCCGTATTCCGAGTTTGCGTCGTTATCGTGAGTGTCGCTATCTCGCCGACCTCGAGTCACCTGATTGGTGAAAACGCTGGAAAATGATGTTGCCCCCTCTTCTGGTTCCGCAGTGGCAACACCCAGTTCCGGCGTTTCGACCAATCAGTTTGCGTCCATAACGACGCAAACTCGGAATACGGGCCCAGGTTTTGAAAGGCTTGCCGTGATGTCACAGTTCACTATGACATGATGTAATCTGGGCTGCTTTTGAGTTAAATGTAACAGCCTCAGCTCCACTAGGCGATATTTTTCACAACCTTGCTGCATGTTTGACAAAAACCAAGAATGTTTATAGTTACTGGCTGCTGCAACCGTGAATTACTGTTGTCAATCAACATAGGAATGCACTAAAAGGGAATTTCTAAGATGCGTAATTCTGATAGAAACCATGTTGTTGTTTCTGACTAACATAGAAGCCAGCAATACATCATTACCAGTAGGAGGGAATGAGGAATTCTTTGCAGCAATAGGGTTATAACAATATTCACAGAAGAAAACAATATTTTTTTCAAATTATTTTGTATTAGCAAGAATAACGCGTTCTCGTTACATGAAAACTTAAAACTTAGGACTTCACAAAATAGCGAACTACAGACAGATGCCAAATAGAAAAGAGAATTTCAAATAACTATTTAGGTAGTCAATTCGGTTCTATGCTCCTCCCCTTTTTAAAGTGTGCGCGTTTTTATTTTGCCAAAAGGCCTGTTCTGATCCATCATGGAGTCTTGATGCATCCCGAACAACACACAGGAAGTTGAAGGGAGCATGCTTTGCGGCATTATGCATAAGTATCTGCCAGACAACAGCCGTACGGGTGCCGCAAGAAATGACAGGAAGTCCTATAGGGCTATTTTTATGACAAGCTCCACCAAGAACTTTGAGCACCTCTCGTTTGCCAAGTTCGTTGAGTGAGCGCTATAGGCCTCTCTTGGCACGGGACGATGATCGTGTTAAAGCGTTGGCATCATAATGGTTATAGCGCTGCCTAATCCGATGGCGTCAAAGACGGCAACCGCGTGGAGCAGGCGCAAATGTAAAGGGATGAAGACAGAAAGCTATTTCGATTTTGCCTCGCTCCTTGACGTACGTGGAAAACGCAGTCATCAGTCTGTGGATTGAAGCGGAACAAGACAACTGCGACTTGCTTCGCCCATGATGACGCGATCTACATCACATGAGATCCTGATATCGCTATCGCTTCTCAATAATTAGTAAATATGCTGTGTAATTTTTGGCGGCTGTCGTGTACAGGCTTGAGTACTAAGCCTCCCGTTCTGGTGGCAAATGCAAAAACAGGGAGTGAACCTTATATACGGTGAAGTAGATTAAGCATGGAACGCCGAATATGGAACTTTTTCTCCTCCTTTCACTTCTGTGTCCTTCAAAGAATGCTCTCTGCTCCGCGAATACCATGACAGCCGCAAATGGAGCACGGCTCTCTGGCTGCGGCCTTTTTGAACGGCTTAATTCTTGTCAAGGCTCGCCTGTCGTTATCCGTCTTCGCGACAATGCTGCCCTGTGAAGACCTCCGCCGAGTGGCAAAAAGTGACCTTCTGAGGCTCTGTCTCCGCATTTAGAAGCCGATGTTGTTGCCTCTGTGTACTACTAAGTCCTTCTTCCGCATGCCCCTGCTGTAGCAAAGGATGCGCCTGGAGCCAGAAAGCTGCTTGCATAAAGCCTTCTCTATTCGAATGTCAGCCACATCGCTCCCGGGACACTCGGTAAGATTAAAGCGCCTCTCTTCTTTTGAGCGTCACAATTTAAGGACACTAATTAATAGCCGTCGCGTGTGTTCTAAAGCAAGAAGCTGCAATGGCTAGCCGCTGCTATTTTACAGACCAATGTTGATAAGGGATGTAAGCAAAATGCGATTGCACTGCTGTGGACAGGCTAAACCAATTGTGTATGAAAATTGTGGTTACACCATAATGAAATTAAAAAAAATTTCAAAGGAGTTCTCTCATTTTAAAATGTTTCTACATGGTAGCTCCTTCACGAGCTAAAGCCGAGTACATCCAAGAACTGAATGTTTGGTTTGGTTTAGAGGGTTTAACTTGCAAGAAGGACTCACATTAAGAAGGGCGCCGTAGGGGAGCGCTCTGGAAATCCTGAGTTTTAAAACCTGCAATGGTATCGCACAATGAACCAGAGCCTTGCTTTTCATCTCCATCGAAAAGCCCCGACGCAATCGAGGGCGGAACGGCATCTCTAGGACGCGGACCAAGAAGACGCCGACATGCATATGCCACCCGCAAAAGCTCATCCTCTCTCTATATATATTTTTCCTAATAAAGCTTTGCTGTCTTCCATATCAGTAGTTGAGCCATCGTTTTTTTGATTGTACAAAGTGGTATTTTAAACCCAATGCATTTAAAACTCTGCGATACGTGCGAACCGAAGTCGCCCTTGTTCCTAGATTGGGAGGGTCTTTTTTTTTATTATTATTCGAGAAGTTTGCCATCAGGCATAGTGGACTGGGAGAGTCGCCTGCGTCGTCGATTGTCACCTAAATTGAGCCGTTCCCTCGGTTTGTATACATATATATCTCCGCTCTCATATGCGGACAAATCTAAAAAAGCCCTTTCACTCCCCTCCCCCCTATTGTCTTTTTTTTTTGCGTGTGGAGGCAAGAGTACGTCCACAATGGGCATCAAGCGTTTCATTACAAACACTAAAGACGCCGGCCATTACTTGCCAAATGTGCGCCGTATTCGAAAGCGGCGAAATCAAGTCAGCAGAAAAAGAGGAGAGAAATCCCAACTGGAGCGCCGCATGTGTCCGCAAGCAGAAAAGGAATAAAAAATGATGAGCAGAATCCTAAGCCCCGCTTTTAATGTTGTGTTGTGAATATATGTTGTGAATTTTGCACTATGTGCAAAAGCCATATCTTTACTTTCAAGCCGAACCTAAGCGTAGCCATGCACATTGCTCTCGCGTAACTAACTAAACCACAGTTAATAGTTTAGTGTGCAAAAGAATTCTCAAGATGCAATATGCCCTGAATAATTAGCCTGCACTGAGACTTTGCTCCACGCTTATGTTTGTCATCAGCATAAGCTTCCATCACTGTTAAAGCCGAATACGGGCCTTCTGAAACTAATTTTGTTCAATCATTTTCCGATTGCTTCTCTGTTGTTTTTCTCACTTCTAGTAAATATTACTAACCTCTTCGTCCGGTGAGCTAACTAGTGACGTAGACACGTAACAATAGCAGGTAGAGGGACTCGAACGGTACATCATCAGATGTTCTTAAATGTAGGGGACCAGTGGAAGTGTAAACAATTGGATGGACACCTTTAAGGCCAGTAGACCGAATCGCTAGACTATGCAGCTCACATGTTGGAAGCGTGCGACGGTTGTTAAAGCCTTGTAAACAGCATCCAGTGTGCGCCAAGCGCTCTGATGGCGCTGCGACCCTTGGCTACGACGCATCCAGCTAAAGTCGATCACATGGGCCGTCGACTCTGCACTTGTCAAAGAGTCTCTCTCCTTGCTCTAAGAGACAACTAATTTTATATTTTTAGTGAGTAGAAAATATTTTTTGCTGACTCAATCTGAAAGAGCCAAGCGCTTTTGAAGCGCTCACACAACCTCCCCGAGGTCCGAGGACACCCCAGTGCACGTAGCCACGTCACTTGTGGTGCGGAGGAGACCTGAGAGCTTCCACTACTCTGTCGAGAGCTCCGTCCCGCCGAACGCGGCCAGCCTAAACAAAGGCGCCGCTCCAGTTTTCCCCACGGGCATCGGGTTTCACCCTTCTCGAGGGCCCACTTGTTGACGTGAATACCTCAACGGCTGCATCAGGCTGTCGTGCTTGTTCGTTAGTGATCTGATACCGATATAAAAGCGAGCAGTGCAAGCAACTTGGCTGAACTTGTCCTTGGACTGTCTCTCCATTACTGTACATACTAGGAGATTTACTGACGCACACGGGACGAGATATTAAATGTGTTCGAGGTTGTGGCTGTCTTGACGTTTTGTAAGGTGCACAGGCGGCGTTAATATGGCGAAGGTATTAAGCAAACAGCTTGGCGACAAGAAAACGCTCTTAACACTGCTGGAGAAACGCAGGACGAAAATAAGTACAATTTGCTTACCAGCTAAGAGTAATGGCTCGGGAATTCATGTCAGAACTTTCAGTTTCTTGACACTTTTGTTTTTGTAAACAATGCAGAATTGCAGTCCTGTTGTGTTAGCTGTCGTTCACGAATGAATGAATTGTAAAGGCGAAAGTAGGACAAACCCTTTCTTGACGTATATTTCCAAAGTGCTCGCTAGAGTCAACGTGGACTGACACTCTCTGCGCCAAGCCTCTGCGCCTGTTTTTATCCGCGTTTATTCAAGCGCTTTGAAAATGTCCTTCATGCGCCAACTAGCCCAACCCGTCATCATTCTGTTTCTTGGTAACGATCTCCTCAGAGATATAAAGCCAATTTTCACTTTCACCCCTGCTAATTTCTAAACGGACGCAATATTAGATGAACCAACTATCTGACACAGACTTAAAATGAAATAACAAAATGAAATGAGCGGTTTGTAATTATTCGCGCTCATAGAATAAAACGGACAGCAACAAAGACGGAATCTATATCCATCTTTGTTGCTGTACCTGACTGATTTGTTTCATTGCGAGAAGGTTGAGCGTTTTTAAAAAAATCTCGAACTGTATCGCCTGAACCATTATTACATTATCAACCACGAGATTCGCGACAGTCCCTAAACCTTTTCAACTTTGTACCATTTACGCAG
>JAJIZL010123214.1:180549-243490 GCA_023969395.1 Amblyomma maculatum
CTCGTCTTGTCGTCTTCCTTCGTCCCTGTCGTTTTTTTCGCGCTGTTCTACACAAAAAGATCAAGGTGCTCCGACCCGAACTACCTGCTTCTTGAACTCGATTTATTAATGCTGACTAAATGGTCCCGATTAGGGCAAAGGAAACTAATGTTGATATGCAATTGTCATTTACCGTTAAACCACTTCCGAATCTTTACACTACCAAAAGCAAGTCGGTTGAAGGAGTTTCAAGCGTTAACTACCCACGAGACTTTCTGCGTCCTAGCCTGTAGCACCCGCAAAAGCCATTAACGTAGAAAGCATTGAGAAACATGGTCATTTAAAATGCTGCTTGGCTAGTGTTAACACCGGTTTAGATATCTTGCTAACCAGAAGTCCACAAGAATATTCTGAGATCGAGTCCCCATTAAGATACACTGCATTTTCTCCAACCAGTTTTAAAAAAATGGTTTATCGCCTCTAATTATTGACACCATCAAGTAACAATTTTCCGGAAGCAAAATTTTGGCCTTTAAACATAAACGGTGCTCCGAAAACTTGCTAATTGTTATTTGTTGTACTCTTTATATCACTGACCCAAATCTGGCTGGCAGCTGTATACATTGCTTTACCTCAACTTCATAATGTTCACAGTGTCTACCCGATTGGCACACACTAAAGAAGTGTAAAAACACACCTATCGTTTTTTGCAGAAAAGAGCTCAATGCTTTAACATCAAATGTATTCGCACTGCATAATTTCTAGTCTTTCCTCTCCTTTCATTTTTTTTTCTTTGTGAACATACTGACTTGGTGGCCAGCGGCTTGTCAGTAGTTAGACAACAAAATGTTTCCAGATTTATGCGTTATTGTTACTTTCAAATGAAATGCCACTTTCTTATTCAGAAAACCTCATTTAGAAAGCGCTTGCCCAGGTATTTAGTTCGTTTCCTCTATGGCATGTTATAAGTCTCTTAGGTCTTTGTGTGCTCTTGAATAGCGATATTTGTTTGGCCCAAAATGATGGTGTTTATTTTTAGAGTTTGTTTTTCTTTTATTAAGGACGTGCTTCTCATTTTCCCTAATTTTGAGTATCATGTTCAGTTCCGCCTTAAGGCACCCTGAAATAAAAAAATATAAGTAAACAAGCATCACCGAGAAGTGATACACGCAACAATCAGAAGCGAAGTAATCTGAAACTATGGTAAGAGCAACACACGCCCCGCATTTACGAGCGTGATTTTTCAACTGAATGTTGTTAGAGGGTGACTTTTTTGAGCAAGCAGTCTACCAAAAATCATAGCCAGTGGCTGTCACTTCAAGCAGCAAAATATGAATGCTCATTCAGCCCAATAAAAGGACACTGCGCTCGTTGTCGTATGCACTGCAAATGTGGTGGAAAATAACAACAAGAAAATTTTCATTAGCTATTCTGTCAGTGCTTTTTGCACCGTCTCAATGCTTTTGCATTAGTAATAACTGTCACAACAAGACAAGCCTGTTATCTTAGTGGCACGGACAGAGGCCCATTATTTTTCTTTACTTTTGGCCTGCCTCACCATAATATATGTCACAACAAGACCATAAACTCTCTGCAGGGCAACGACGTCTAAATATTATGTCTAGATTCCTGCTGTCGAACCACTTACAGCCAGCTCTTCCAGCTGACTTTCCAAGATCTTCATTCCAAAAGATTTTCGGTTGCCCTGAATTAGCCGGTGTGTTTTCTTGCCATCAGTCGAATTACAATATATACATCTGTAATGTACATAGCGGGATGTATGTACCAAATAGATTCATTCTTAGAGGTAGTAATCTACGAAAAAAACTGTGCAGAAAAACGTGACTAAGGAAGAGAGACACATACGAACGCTGACTAGTAACTGATTGTATTTATGGCAAAGCGAATAAATACACAGACCGACAGATGCGCGGAAAAAGAAAAGAGGAAACAACAATGAAAGGAAAGGCACTATATGCTTGTCCCTCAGGTGTTGATTCGCTCTGGAATAAATAAAATCAGTTGCTAGTCACCACTCGTCCCGTTTGTATTGCTCTGCTTTTTTTTCTAATATGATCTGTACCCAACTTGCCCACCTACACATCTTAATGGTGATAGAAGTAATCATTGCTGCAAAGTATGAAACAAAAATTTTGAGAATGAAACAGGAGGTATGATTCCAGAAATGTAATGAGATTTGCATATCGAATCAGGTTTAGGAGATACAGTTAATGTGGCCTTTGCGTAAAAGCAGTGTATAGGAGAAGGGTTCGCCGAAATGCCAACCCAGCTTGAGCTACGATGTAACCAATCCAGTCTCACTTCTCAATATAGCAATACGCAACGCTCTTTGCATTTAAGGCTCGTACAATAACCCTTGAAGGAGAATTTAAACGATGTGGTGTGTTGATTCCAGCGCTAATTATTTGTTTTAAATATTCTACTCTCTCATATGTCATTGTGCCTAGTCGTGCCCAGTCCTTAAGACGAAGAAACACATCGTCGTCTTAAAAGGAATGTGATATGCAGGGGCACAACAAAACAGTCACTAAAGATAAAATACACTACAGCGCAGATTTGCTGTTTCGCACTCCTGAGTCCATCATGCATGTACTAAATCTGACCAGTGCATGTCACAACAGCAAACGAACGTGCAACTAGTCGAGGAGACATTGTGCCGCTAAGAACAAAAGGCAGCCGAAGGCTTTGTTTTTTCCCTCTCGCAGTGTAGACCTTACCAGCTTGCTCGATTCTTGACACAACTGCTGCGAAGCGAGCCACGCGAACCCCGCCCAGCCTTCCGCCGCAGTGTGACTGACAAGCAGGAAGCCTTACAACGGTTGTCCTTGTGTCGAGGCCTTCGCGAGAGGCAGCATGGGGCTGCCTCGATCGTGCCAGACATTAAGTGCCCGAGCGTAGTATGTACACGGCGCTTCACAATGAAGGCATAGAGACCCGGATGCGGGTCGGCGTAGATACGGCGTGTCTTCCGCGGACGGGTGACGCACGTTCCGCCGGCGCACCAGTACAGGCGGGTCGCCTTGTGGTACGCCTTCTTCTGAAAAGAACAATGTCACTGCCGACTCGTCACGCTAACGAACTCCCAGGCGTACTTCCGTGGCAGACTCGTGCCAGATCTCGTGTGGCCCGAACTCAAGGTCGAGAACCCTAAATTTAGAGCCATTTCGGTCTGGGCTAGAGTTTGAAGTCAAACAGGACGCACAACCGCACATTTGCAGCAGTCCGTGTGGAATTGGGTGGAGAGGAAGGCTTAAATGAAAAGAAAAGCGAAAAAGTGTAAACTAGTAACCTTTTTTGGGGAAACGGACGATGTTAGATGGCGTGGAAGATATTCGCACCAAGTAAATGTAGACGGCAAGGAAACCTCTGGAACCTGTGGCCTAACCATTTACTTTCTGTGTCAATAAGGTGTGAAATTTTCACCACGAAAGGGGACTGAGAAACTAAGTCACTATTGGTTACGCCGCACAATAGGATAGATAGAAAATTCAGTTTAGGCTCGTGCTTTAATTGTCATGGGAGAAGAACGTTTTTGTCAGTGATTATCATCAAATGACAATGCAGAGACGCTGACAATGACAATGTGCGGCTCTAGAAAGGCTCAAGAAAACAAAACGAAATCTAGCATACAACAGAGCTGTACTCCTATTTACCGACACGATGTGCTCACTAGTATTTTCAGCAACAAGTTATTATAGTGTTTTGCATTGAAGCAAAGAAAAAAGCACCATCTGTTGTACGGTTACCTGTAAGAATGCAGCGTATATGAAGCGTGATACGATATATAGGGAACAACAATGGAATGCTAATATCGAAATAAATTCTCAGGGACTTACCACAGCGAAGCGTGCCTGGACGACCTCCTCCCGAATCTGAGTCATGAGAGTCAGGCATGTTTTCTTCAGCTCCCACAGCCGTGCCTGTATACCGCAGATAAAAGATCGCGATATGAGTATACTTCGCGATTTATGGCTGCCACCCCGAGGCGCCTGTATCTGAAAAGCCGTAAAAAGCACCGACTGACAAGAACAGTGAGAACAGCTGTGCGATCAGCCTGAATAACCTTGTTTACATTTTTCTCTCCTTTCGTGTTTCGTTTGGCACTTCTCAGTTCCCTGAAAAGCAATAAAGCGCTGTGTGTATCTGGATGAACATGGAGCAATGCGAGAAACTCGATCAGGAAGTTGTAACTTGCGCAAATACAAGCAGGGTTGTTTGCCACAGTGAACTCAAGCATTGTGGGAGGTGTGAAAAAAGAATACTATAAATTAATAATTAAATGATTCGCTTATTTAATAGAAGGAGCAGCTGCTGTTTTCCCGTCAGAGGAAATTTCGTACTAGTGGGGGTCAGATATTTGCTGTCACCTTCATCCCTCTCCCAACTTGAATCTCCGCCGCTGTGGTGGTTCAGTGTATAGGACGCTCAACTGCTGGCTTCAAGGACTCAGGGTTCGATCCCAGGCCCAGCGGCTGCCTTTCGATGAAGGCGTGTACCGTGCGATGTCAGTGCACGTCAAGAACCTTAGGCGGTCGAAATTTTCATAGCCTACACTACGGCGCCTATCAGAGCCTAATGAAGTTTGGGACGTTAAAACCCCATAAACCATAAAACTGTGAATCTAGCCGAAGTCAAACGCATAGGCAAGCGATGCTGCAAAACAAATTTTAGTTGGTTCCTAACGGCAGCGAAGGAGCACACACATAAGAGAAAAATACGCACCACACAAACTAAAAGCTCCTGCAGCGTTGGGAGAGCAGCTTTTAGTTCATGTTTTGCGTGTTTTTCTCTTGTGTTCTTGCTCATTCAGGGCCGTTATAAATTAAGGAAGTCACCACCAATTTGCCCCCAAAAATGTTCTACAAGAATTTTAGTTGATTGTATATTATTTTAAGCGGTAACTCCCAGCTAATACCAGCTGAAATTTGGTCTCTTCAATTTTTGTTTGGTGCAAAGACACGCGTAATTAATTTAAGATATGTCAGCCTCGAAATATTTGGATGGAAACAGAAATGCAATTTTGTTCGCCAAAAACAAATAAAAAAATTGGCCGTATTTCAAGCCTTGCTACCAGTGCCCAACAATACAAAACAGCTCACCGAGGCGCCCAAGCGCATGTCCGCTCGATTTTGCTCTTAGAGTCTCACACCACATTCAGGTGCTCTCGTTTTAATTCGCTGTCTATTGTCTTTCTCACCATTTTCTTTCTAGCTGACGCACGCTCAAACTCAAATATTGAGCTAACGTCTTACGCACGAGGAACGGGGTTCCCCCTCTTGAGCCACGGTGTACCTGAGACGATATAACATGTACAGCCTTTCGCCATCTGGGTGCTTGGGTTCATCATCATCATCATCATAATCATCATCATCATCAGCATCAGCCTGACTATACCCACTGCAGGGCGAAGGCCTCTCCCATATTTCTCCAATACCCGGTTCTGTGCTAGCTGCATCCACTTGACCCCCGCGAACTTCTTAACCTCATCCGCCCGCCTACCTTTCTGCCGCCCCTTGCTATGCTTTCCTTCCCTTGGAATCCAGTTTGTTACCCTAAGCGATCATCGGTTATCCTCTCTTCGCACTACATGTCCTGCCTACATGTCCTGGTTATCCGGAGTCAAATAAGAAATAGGTCATTGAATCTGGCTTGTGAACGCGAAACTAATTATGTCACCGTGCTATTTGGTCAAGCAGTCTTAGCACCTGTAAATTTTGTCATCATCATCCTTTTTATCATCGTAAGATATTTGAGAGGGCCGTTTAAGCATCGCCCTAAGGGTATGGCGCGACAGCAGCCTGTCCCCCTTTTGGGTATTTCCGCATTGAGAAATCGAAGTAGATGTGCAGTTTGCAGAAGCCGCTTTCAGACAGAACACGCAGGCGGCACCTCTCTGGGCACCGACGTATCAGATCGCGATGGAGTTCCGGCGGTCGCCGCAAGCTAGCGCCACAAATGTTTTCCATCACGTTACATCAACAGCGTCTAGCTAGCACATGTACAGCGTCTCTCGTATTCATCACATAAATTGCCTAATAACTTTAGCTACGGCAGCATTTATGGCAGTGCCAATGCTTTTAACTTATCGTCTCTGTCACACGATCCGCCTTCGGAACGACCTTCCGGACTGCATTGTTCTCAGAAGCGGTCATGATAACTTTCGCGAACACTTGGTAAAACTCTTCATTGATGGCAATTGTCACGCCATTTCTATACTCCTAATTCCTACAATCTTTGTTTTGAACCACTTGACACAATTGTTGCGTTGGTCCTATTCATGCGCAGTTTTCTCACATGTGTGCCAGAAATGTTTTATTTTGTTTTTGTGTGATACTTAGTACATTTCGCCCAATTTTTGTACCATGACAAACAGAGCTGCCTTGTAGTTTATACATCATGTTGCGAATAACAATCTGTTACCTGTGCTCCACTTGTTTTTTTCTTGTTTGTATTGCAACATTTTTATAATGTTTTTGTCGCAGGTTCTGCACATGAACTCTTGCCTTTGCCCCTCTTACGCAATGCCTATCTTGAAACCTGTAAGATATTTGCAAAGAAATAAATACAGCGACGGCTTTTCGCCAGAAGGAGCAGCTCTATCACTTATAAAAGGCGCCCGTTCATTCATCGGTTTTCATCAAGGGTTGGCTCTGGGCTCCGATAAGCTGTTCCTTCGCAAAAGGAAATCCGTTTCAGGGTAAATAATGCACATTACATCGAACGCATTGCTTTCTGGGATTCCAGAGAAACCAGGCTGTTAACATCGGTCTCAAGAGGAGCTGATGCCTCGCGAGGAACGAACTGAGTATTTAAACAAAGAAATAGAGAACTGACCTCGCGTATGGAAAGAAGAACACGTCTCAATATTACGCGTCTTCAAATAATACAACGAAAATACAAATCTTGCCTCAGAACGTACTCGATGTGGCCACTATTATATCGACTAACCTGGGTTTCTCGATGCAATGTCTTCACTTTTTCTTTTCTTGCCCGAGGGGTTTGATTTATGTCATGAACTCTCTACTTGTGTATTTGAAAATAGTTGTGAAATATGTGAATTTTTTGTAATCTTTAAATGCTTATTTTGCAGATTTCAATGTCCACCTCTGCTGACTTTGTTTCGGGAATCTTTTTTCGACAACTCCATGTGTGCGGATTTCCCAATGGAAGTTTTATGGCGCTAATAAAGAGACTGGAGGACGCTTAAGCTTCGCGTTTAATAGTTCAAAGCGATAGCGTTAAAACCACAATGGCTTGAAAGCGATGGATGAATGTAAAATGCTATGAATCGTGCGGCGACTCGCGTCATCTGTTGCGACAGCGCCGTACGATCGAATGAATTTTTCAGTGAGCGCTGCATCGCAGGTAAGCAAAGCGGAAATGTTATTTGCTACTCACTTAACCATTACCTCTGTCATTAGTTTCTTTCTAATGATGCACCTAGACATTAGCTGTCAGTCATAAGACAATGCATGCATTAGGCATACCTTTATTCGCATAGAAGCGACGCAGTTCTGTGGCGGAGTGATTGCGTGCTCGCCTCGCACTGTTAAAAAACCATGCTTCACCGCGCGGGTGTTCGGAAAGCTTTTATTGTTCTTTTAATTTCTTCTGATTTTAGTGTTACAACCACAACGCCGACATCTGTTTTTCTGCGACACGGGGCCCTGAACACTATCGCGTAAAAAGAAATGAATTACTCAGTTGTGCCGCATAAGGTCGGGCGTCACCTGCCGATGCGTGGAAATATAGGAAGCGTTGAGTAAATGTGCCCTACGCAATCAGCGACGTGCGGTTGTGCCTGTATTATTACCTTGTCACGCTTGCCTTGCAATTAGTTATTCGTAAAAAAAAAAAAAAGAAAATTGCATTCGCCCTGCACGAACATCGTTTAAAAATAGATAAATATTTTAAGTCGTAAAACAGGCCATTCAGGGAATAAAAAAGGAGCACTATATATGCAGGAGCTAAGGACGGCATAAGGTTGGGCTGACTGCGTGTCTTTAGGACAGATATGTGGGACCGGAAAACTGCTCGCTCGAAAGCAGGCATGGAGGAATGCTTGATATTGATAACGTACACTTGGATATCTTTATATTTTGCACGCACCGAAACATTAGCCCAGCAGCGTCTTTGGTTACTTCGAACAAATTAAGCAAGCGAATTAAAAGCTTTGAAAGTGAAGAAATAAGCAACAACAGCGCAATACTGCGAAACCAGCTATTAAAAATGTAAACCCTTTCCGAGAAATTTCAAGACATAAAGGAAGTCATTGACAGGGTGCCTGTCAAGAATTTGAGGGAGGCAGTGGCTCAGAGTAGAGGGTATACGCGTACCTGACAGGCCTCGCACCAGGGCTCCCGCCTTGGAGCGCCATTCACTCGCTGACGGCCCTCCTCCCAGAACTCCGCTGGAGGGGCGCTGGCACTGACGTCCGGCAACCTGCGAAGCAGCAGTGATTTTTTGCACAAGTATGTAACCATAGCATCACCTGGCGTCTAATCATTTAATCTCGACCAAGTGAAATCCCTAGATGTGTACATTGTAACCAGACTAGCCTGAAGGTGCCACTCAAGCGCTTTGAAGACTGGTTGAAAAAAGGATGGGTGTTAAATTTCTGAATTTGCGAGTTTATCCGGAACTGTAATTGCTGAAAGCATTTATTCCTAGATTGGCATCGTTTCTGACTTTTCTTTCCGCGTGTCAGCGAACAATGCGGATTCGAAGCGCGTGTCCCAGCTTAAATATATTAGCGTTGTACACCTACTTTTACTCTAGAGGCGAAATAATTCGAGCCTAGAAATATTCCGTAATAGCGACTTTCGTCCATGCCCGTGAGTTTTCAGTATTTTCTAGTAGATAAATTCTGAAAGTAATTTTTCAAATAGGGAATAACATGACCATAATAATCATATACCCACATGTCTTTCCTCGGCAGGCTTCTATAGCTGCTCGCTATTAATTTTCAAAAACGCAGCCTTTTGGGTTTGTAAGGCTGACTGACTTATCTTTTGTGAAGTCAAGACAAACTTTACAAGCAACATCTGGCACGCTTAGACATTAAGCCATTTCTATCAAGGCGTTCATACAAGCATCTTAATTTTGGCTGTTGCCCCATAATTGGTTTTTATGCAAAGTCTGAATAACTCGTTGTGAAAGCAATGAAAACATAAGAGCCACACTTCTGATACGCATAGAAAGCTTAGACTACTTATGTATGAATATTGTCAGCAAAGGCATCTTAAGATATCTTACCAATGCCTCACAATTATTTTCAAAACATGGCTCTTTGCTTTGCTATGGCGCAGTTTAAGCTACTCGCTGCGTTCTGTGAAAAACAAAAACAAAAAAATACATTATAACCAAAATTTTGCGCCGCATCGCAAGTTTAAACCATTCCCTTCAGCACGTGCATGGCAGTATCTTACATCTCATCACTAAAAGGCGTACCGGAAACATGGACAATGCTGTAACATCCAGTTTAAAACATGCCATTAATTATAAACAATTGACAGGTTCCTAAAGACACTGCCGATAATTTCGTGTGTGAAAAGTATCCCCTATCCGATTTTGCGGTGAGGTCACGTAGCCTGCGACTTCAACAAGCAAGAAAGGTACAGTGGCGCCACACCTTGTGGGGCCTCGCCGGATCGAAGCGTAGCAGGGTCGCTTCACGGGAGGTGGGCCGTGCGCTGTCACTCCCCATGGACAGATGGCGCTCTCTTCGCCAGGCGGCCACCAGGGAAAGTCAGGCCGTGGCGGAGGAATGGGTGTCAGCGAATGCGCCATCTGCAGTAAGATGCGAACATCAAATATGACATTTTAGACATTGACAGATGTACCAGTTCAAGATACCGATTTTTGATTTCGCGGCCCCTGCAGTTAACAAGTCCTTTGATCATTCTGCATGGGCTAATTTTTTTAATTTTACGTGACTTCATTAAGCCTAGCACTATAACTCAGAAAGAAATAGTGAATTGAGCGGAATTTCTGCTTTTGAAAACCAGTGTAGGAATGCCAAAGAGGTAACCAGAAATTTTTCAGATGGGCAAGTAGGAGACACACATTATGAGACAACTATCTCGTGATTTGGTTGAAGCTAGATATGTTTTGCTTAGATAATGAGGTCACTGTAAAAGAGCTTTCAGTTTCTTTATAGTTGCAGTATGTTTCTATTTAAAGAGCCCCGAATTTGAGAATAGCGGTAATTCTGACACATTGATTCACTGGAACACATTACTTAAAAATTTAGTACTCCTACAGTACAGAATTGGCGGTCGTATAGGCGCATGTTGTATCCGCTGCTCATGGATGGGCTCTATGCCTGGCTTACACTGCAATGTGGAATCGAGTTTTGGAATAAAAAAATATCGCTTAGTTCATACTGATCAACAACAAGGAAGAAATTAACCTCGCATCACTTCATTGCTGTCAATGGTTGTTGGCTTCCAATTTCCCTATATTTGCCTGCTGATGAGCCCGAATTTCGGTGCATAGATATACTCTGGGTACATATCGTTATTCGCATTACCTCATTCCACAATTCTTTTTGTCATACCTGGATCTTATAGCAATTAATTCTTTTCTCCAAAGTCATCTCCACGGAGACTCCAGCATCTAACTACAGTCAAAACTCGTTTTAACAAACCTCCCAACTTAACAAAGATATCCCGATTCGCCCTCATATGCCCATAGGGTCCAATGCTTTGACTAAATCGAAATAACAAAATTCGTTAACCAATTTTGTGATCTGTCCCAATTGAAGTAACTTTTTTTTTTTTTCAAAAGTGTCGGTAAAAAGTGTTAATGTTCAGTGTTTTTTGCAGAGAAATCCCATTTTTGTATTGTGAACCAACGGTAACATCGTAGAGCGCCTCCGCCCTGCTCTTACCAAACTGCGCAGTGCAAATGAGATTTATCATTTTGAATAGAATTTGCCAAACGGCGGGAGATAGGATAGGATAGGAAATACGTTAATTTCTCTATAGGAAGGTCTTGTGCTAGTAGCAGAAGTGGCGGATGCCCTTGGTATGATGCAGCAGTTGACTGGATCACACGAGGGGATGAACGACATTCTGGACGACGCACTTCAAACGTACGACGAATCCATGCGGTCGTTGCTTACAAAGCGCACTCAAGCAAGTATCACCAGCTTCTTTGCTGAGGGATAAAATTATAGTTCCCTGGGGCTCCTCTTGTTGAGGTAACGATCTTCGTTGTTTCTTTTCATACGCGCTAGTAGTGTCGGTTGTTTCCCCAGGCCGCAATTCAATTTCGGAGCAGTTCCGTTCAGTCTTTCAGTCGTGTCCGACTCTCCGTGACCCTATGGCCCATATCACGCCACGCTTTCTGGTCTCTCACTATCTTCCTAACATGACATAACTTCATCTGCAGCGCCTCGAGGATGCCATCTAACCATCGCGTTCGCTGCCTACCCCTTCTCCGGTGACCCTCAACATTCCCCAACATCAAATCTTTCTCCAGCGACTCCTCTCTTCTCATCAGATGATCAAAGTAGCTGAGCTTTAACTTTAGAATTTGACCCTCCAATGAGCAGTCAGGGTTTATGGTCGACAATATCGGCTGATTTGATCTTCTGGCCGTCCAAGGAACTCTCAAGAGTCTCCGCCAGCACCACAATTCAAACGCGTCAATTCTTCGGCGGTCAGCCTTCTTCACAGTCCAACTCTCGCATCCATACATAACAACTGGGAATACCCTAGCACGAGTTATACGGATCTTGGTTGGCAGTGTAATGTCCCTGCTCTTTACTAGGCGGTCAAGGCTTGCCATGGCTCTCTTTCCCAGAAGCAGGCGTCTCCTAATTTCATGGCTGCAGACTCCTTCCGGGGTAGTCATGGAGCCCAAGAAGAGAAAATCTGTCACAGCATCCACTTCTTGCCCCTTGATGGTCCAGGATACGCTTTGCCAAAATGATGCCGTGGTAGCTTTCTGGATGCTGCAGCTGCACCGCCTAATCGAATATATCTCATTAAGTGAGTGATAAATGCTTTGCCCAATATAAAGAAGTTTCCGATTTAATGAAACAATTCGTGGCTCCTGTCAACTTCATTAAATCGAGTTTTAACTGTACATCAATAACGGCCAGTTTAATCTTACACACATACATCTTAATAGATGTATGTGTGCGAAGTGACGGGCTACCGGTGGAAAACGCGCACACACACACACACACGTGCACACACGCACATGCACACGCACACACACACACACGCACGCACACGCACACACGCACACGCACGCATGCATACATACATGCATGCATGTAGTATACATGCATGCATGTAGTATACCTGTATGTATGTAGTATACCTGTAGACAGCACACGTAACAGCACACGGCCATCTTAGAGACGCAAGGAACATTTAGTTTGGCTGTCTTGAAAATGCTGAGACATGGACGGATATTTGACCTGCTTGGCAGCCGTTTAGCTGGTTGAGTGTGCACGTGTTAATCTCGGACACTTACGATAACAGATCTCACATTGATATATATGCTGATGCTGTTTCAAATGAACCAGTTGGAAGTTTGCGCTCTGTCCTGTCATCACGTCTTTTTCTTCCTCTAACTTTTGAGCAAATTTATTACCTTTCCTCTAGTAAATAGTGAGCAAGAAATTTGGTTTGGTTGAAGGGTTTGAACTGGTGAAAACATTGCTCCGAAACATGCACACCACACGAAAGAAGACTAGATACAGGCGCTATGCACCAACTAGTACAATAGGAGGCGTTAATCGTGAGGGTTATCACGTCAAATCCATACGATATCTTGCAGGAAAAATTAGCGGGACATTAATCTCCTCCTAGAGGGTATGACGTGATAGCAGCCTGGAGCCACCTTTAAGGCATACTCATTACAATGCGTGAAAGACCAAACGACATACATATTAACCCTCGGTTGTTCACAAGCCGTAGAAGAGTGTCATATGTTGTATACTCGACAGTGTGTCTGATTCGCAAAACAAAAGTTGTAAGTATCAATCTCGCATAAAACTTTTTTTTTTTAATTTCACTTTCAATTACTTTGTAGAGGTAAATGATTCCAGACATGCGGTACCAAATCGCCCTCCATGTCCTGTTTTAACGACTCTTATTTCATTCATGACGCCAGGATTAATGTGACCCTTGTGAGGGGTCCTTGTAAAGATTTGTTTTTTAAACAAAGACTGTGCTGACTGGGGGCGAATGCAAGTATGCGTTTTCATGCATTTTGCATGTACTTTTCAGGCAAAAAGTGGCGAAAAAAGCAAGGCGAACGTTTCATCTTAAGATGAATGCAATATTAATTTCAGATTAAATCAAATTACAATGAGAACAGTGACAATATCTTGGAAGACACTGGCAGAGTTTCGGGAACGACGTTCTGCGTTACGAAATGCGTTGCGCTGGTCACAAGTCCATTTGAACGGCGTACAGCATTCGACAATTTTGTATGAGGAAGCTGAAGTAAGGCATTTTAGATTCAATGCACATGGTAAAAGCGCAAAACACAAGGACAGAAGAGAAACGGACACCACGAATGCTATATATAAACTTGGTTTTATTCCTGACCCCATATTTAATATGTAGGCAAACCATGTAAAAAAGATCACACCCTAAACCGCATGTGCAACGGTGCCTTCTGATTCTGATTGTTACACGGTTAAAGACGGCTCCTTTTTATTCAACTTCAGGCCACGAGCGCGAAATGCTGGAAGCATCTCTCACTGACATGGAACGACGGTCGTGCTTAAGCAAGGCATCCTTATCTTTTTTCATCCAAAGAATTGCAATTCTTGAACCGCAAGGTGTCGTTGCACGTGCGCTGCTCAGTCTCACTATAGCAGACGAAGCGCCGGCGGCGGCATCTGGGATTACTCGACCGATCGATGAGCTCTCTGGCTTGAAGCCCCTTGCTTCTAGCGCTATCTGGCCAAGTTTTGGCGAGTTTTCCTGTGCGAATTTCTAAACTTTCCCGCAGATGGCATTGCACGCACTAGGATATAGCTGGAAAGAGAGAAATCGGAAGGTAAAGTATTATATCGAGAGGCATTGTACTTTTTTAGGCCAGATCAGGACTTCTTACAATGCGACAGTATAGCAGTACTGTATATGCTGTTATATATTCCAAAAATGCACACCTTGATGCCGAGGAGGACGTTGTCAGCACTCCTGAAATTCTAAAGTTTTGCCTAAACCGTAATTTAGGGATTGTAAGGTGAAAATTAAAACGCCAGGATTACAGAGAGGAACAAGAGGACAGTGCAGTACTGGTGGCGTAGATGGAGAAAAAAAAAATGAAAGGGCACAGACAAATATCAGGGCGCTATAACGTTTAAATTAGGAACATATTACTGAGACAGTGCCAAGAATCAGAATTTTAGGCTGGAGGTAAAAGAAATGTGAGCTAAATACGATGGCCACGTGCATTTGCTACACCAGATGCTTCTTACTTTTGCCTTGGATCAAAGTAAAACCTAATACTCGTATAAGCACCACTCATTGACCCACAAGCACCCGTGTTCACGCTACGTATTATTCCGTCTGTACTTTTAGTCAGCAGTAAAACATGCATGGGGGGGGGGGGGGGGGCGCAAAAATGAAATCGTGCCACAGTCGGTGTTATGCGGCTGACCACATATTTCCGAAACCTGACCTTCTGAGCATGGCCACATATTTTCAAAATCTGACCTTCTGAGCACGGCCACATGTCCATTACAACGTGACAAGAACGTTTCCGTTGCCGAATTTACAAAAGCTTACTAGACAATCAAGCGCGGCACTGTCCAAAAAAGCGCAATCCATAATCAAATCATGTCTGCGACA
Organism: Amblyomma maculatum; assembly: GCA_023969395.1. Taxonomy (NCBI): domain Eukaryota; kingdom Metazoa; phylum Arthropoda; class Arachnida; order Ixodida; family Ixodidae; genus Amblyomma; species Amblyomma maculatum. The sequence continues at coordinate 195,375 of JAJIZL010123214.1, forward strand.
CCGGAAAAGTATCATGTGTGACAGCACTTCACAAAGTAACCATAGATGGCCGCCCTTCCCGGGTCCGCAGCGGCAATTTCACTTGGGGCTGTGCTTCGATTTCAATGGTTTGGCGCGGAGTTGTCGGTGTTTTGTAGAGGGCGAGGAGATTATAGCGGCCAGCCAGTCCTGCCTAATCAGACAGAAATAACCACATTTCTGAAATTGTCGCCCTTTGTATTTCTGTGCTAGAGACGTCCGTTTTTTTTTTTTTTTTTTTTTTGCTTCTGTTTTCAGCGTGAGCACCACTATATCACCATCAAAATTAGATACCACTTTGAACAGGCCGATTCTTTCGAACTGACTCTTTAACTGAGGGACAGACAAAATATATAGGTTTGCCATCACACACCCGCTATTGGCTCTCCTACTTATCAGAAAAATGTGATTTCATTGCATAGAAATATAGATGTATCTACCACCACCAACAAAAAAAGAACGATAAAAGCCGGTGATTCTTGAAAAGCTTAAAACGCATTGGAATGCCGGTGTAAAGAGCCAAAGTAACATGTTGGATGTCATAGCCTTCGGCAGAGTGGCGAAACCTCCCCTCCCCCTCGCTCTATAGCCACACCAGCCTTTGCATCCTTTTCCCGTTCTCCTCCCAAGCCGCCACCTCCGCTCGTGTTTCATTATTTTCCCTTTGACATCGGTGACAAGTCATTTTTGCGAATGTTTATTTCGACCCGATTATATTGCAATACATTTGTTACCCTAAGAGCAAAATAAAATCCATGATGTGCTTCGACGTGCTTTGTCTGCTCACTAAATACTCTGCGCTGACTTACCAGTGACAAGGTAGTAAAAAGAAAAGCTGGAAAACTGTTACTACTTTTATTTTTTGAAGCAAATGTTTCACTACAACAGCCAGCTCGAGCCCCCAGCGTCAGTGTCGGTGGGCGCCTGAAAGAGCGACAACTCGGGTTCCTCCCTTCTTGTGGGAGGGCGATATCAGAATCAACCTGCCATGTTTGAATTCACTTTACCCCTATGCCACGCAGACACTTTCATGCGGCTTAGTTAAAGCGGGGTTTTATATTGTGGGTTGTAGTCTGCGTTGTCGCGTCAAACCCTTAAAGGCGGACCTTAAATGTACCCCATAATTTTGAAGCGGAAGCTTCACGAAACCACAAATTAATCAACTGCTTAACCATATGTTTAATCGCAAGTTGGGCAACAGGCGTCGCCAGGCAAAATAAGTTTCCGCTTCTATCCAGGTTTAACCAGAACTTAACCGCAGGTGACCTTTTTTTTTGTTATTTTTGTCAAAAACAGAGACGCTGTTTTATTGTACACGAGTAACGGGAAATTTTCGGTCCTGTACAGTATTTTATAGGGATTATCGTTATTAATGACGCTCACGTGGAGTGGAACAGAAAAAGAAAACTATGCAAAACAGGGTGCATGCGTTGTTTTCCGCCCCTTTGTGGAGTCAATATGCGCCAGCGCAACTGCTGCATCAACAGGAGCAGCCGCTTATGGAGTCGCGCACATGGTCGACCAGCGCAGAGTCCCCCTTTTCCACCGCCCGGAGTCTCCCGCGTGTTGCAGCTGCATGCCAGTGCTTATTTGCACGTGCCGGGCTCTCTTCACGTGCGCCAGCTTCAACTCTCGATCCAAAAATAGGAACACCCTGCTCAAACCAGTCAGCCCCCTCCCTCCGCTTGATCCCTTTCCCAATCAGCGCAGCCAGCCTCACTCCTTCGGTCGCTATAAGAGCATGCATTCCCTTTCCGGCGAATGATCTGAGATCAAAGCCCTCTCAGTGTAGTCTAGCTGTTTGTGAAGTGTCAGGCCAGTTGATAGGTCTCCTTATCGAAACAAAGAATGAAATTGGCATTATAGCGGTACTGCAAAGTAAGTAGAACCGTGAGAGCAATCTGCTTTAGAATCCTCTGTCTCCTTCGTAATGTCGATGAAGTTAGCGCAAAACCTTTGACTACGACAAGAAGTGACACATACTACTAAAGACACACTTCTCGTCTTAGTCAAAAGTTTTGCGTCTACATTATGCAGTACCAACTAGCCGACAACACGCACTTTTGTATCGTTCGTCGTCGTCTGTCTCGCACCTGTTGGCCAATGGGGTCTCTGTTAAGTTCCTTATATTCTAAAGACGGGGTATTTAGTTAAATAGCTTAAAACTGCCTATGAGCATTTTTGTGCAAGTAAACTGCACGCACGTGTTATTTTTCTCCCTCTCTTTGTATAGATCCAGAATTTTGTGTTAAATATAGAGTGTGAAGTTATTCCTTCTTTCCCCAAATCGCAAGCGCGAAATTTGGACTTAAATTCGAATAGATGCATTCCGTGGTTATCCAGTTCATTCTTCCCTTTGGGTAGCATTTTGCAATGAAGTATCAGCAAATAACATCAGCCGAGGTTTCCGCTGCGAGCTCTGTATTAAAATATGTAAAAAAAAAAAAATAGGTTGCATTAAACCAAAGTAAGTTTCAAGCTGAATTTTACTTGACTTTCGTTTTTTTCCTGCAGCTTCCTTTAGCGAAACAACTTGAGACTTTCTTAAGATGCTGCAAGCGTGCTGTCCCTGCTTCTTTTTCGTCTCCTGATCTTGAGCAGGAGAGAATGCAGAGTGCTGGCATAAAACTCCGAAGTCTGAAATGTCCTCAAATGAAATGTCCCTGTCCTCAGTAGTGCAACGTTCAGAAGTAGTTATGGATCAATAAATTAAGTTAAAAACACCTTTACTTTCCCTGCGCATGTTCCTTTCCGATGCACGCTGCAGCATTGTTCCGGCACATGATGTCAATGAGACTGGTAGAGTGTGTTTTCCTAAATGTTAAAGCTAACATGTGTGCATAACTGCTGCTAGTTCTCAGTACTGGATTTCTGTTAAGGTTCCTCCTTCGCAAAGCTGGGTTGGCTCCGCTCAAAAATGACGCAAATAAATTTGACTATCGGGCTTACCGCAGTGAAGTACGTCCCCAACACACGCTAGAGACAAAGTTACGAGGAATTCGAGCCGTCAACAGGGCAGATGAATGGAGTGTTAGGCTTATGAAATGACGCACCACTGCAGGATCCCTAGTGTGCGTGAACTGATTCATACGGCGTTCAGTCTAGCTGGCTGACGCTCAGTCCCGCACCATGAGGTGCCCGTCTATTACGACCGTCAGCCTCAATCATGATATATGTGGCTGCCCGAAGCGGGTCGCGGATAGACCAAAGCGCGACGCTGATTTCCAAGAAAAAAAAAAAGAGTGCGGTTCTTCTCAGGCTAACTGCTCTTCTTGGCAACCATGCGCTGTGCTCCCCAAAGTGGGACGCATTTCGGTCGCAGACTGATTATAGATGGTCGACGCGGAATAGGTTACTATCAGCGAGACCTATATCGGGATGCTGTGTCATTGGGGGAGATGCTTGGCTCAATGCGTTCAAACAGAAGGTGTCAGGAGGACAGAAATCACAATGGGCCACTGACTCTATCCAGACATGGGACTTTCATTGTGTATTTAACTGCGACGAAGTAACCCGTCCCTGCTCCCCACCCATAAGAACCCCACAGCCTAACTGAAAATCGATCAGAAAGAATCTGACAAGGTCATAACTAAAAGCCCGCGCTGGTGCTGTGGATGGAGCCCATGTATTCATGTTGCCTATATGTGGATGTAAAACAGTCATAATCCGATCAAAAATTTATAATGACTATGCTTTCGAAAGCAGGCTAATGTGCACAGCTTAAGATTAATTCTTAGTTATGAAATAGGTGGAAAAGTGTGTCTGGAAAAAAATTAGGGCCATGGCAATCAGGAAACTTTATTTTTTCCGAACGGATAATAAATAAAAACGGTGCTTTCCAAGGTGCTTTCCTCTCATGTACAACACAGCGCGACAATTATTATGTATGATTATGCAGTGACACACCAAAAACATAATTTGTTAAGTACTGCGTGCTTCTCTTGCTCGTCTCAATTTCGAGCTCTTGAAGGTGCGTACTGAATGAAAACGGGCATAGTGCGTCTGTTTAATGGCGAACATGTTTTGACTGATCTGTGTGTAATCCCTTTACGAATTTGAATAGCCGCCATGAAGCTTTCTTTGATGCTTCCTGGCAAACACAAAGTTGCTTAAACAGCTTGATGGCAAAGTTCCGACCAAGGCTGCTTTTACTGACCCAAATGCTTGCAATTCTTGACTGCCGTGTTTGGGAGTGCAATACACTCTGCGTATGTTTTTTAACTTCATTCCTTACTGAAAAAAGACCCTAAATCAAGCATTCCTTGAAATCCGCTTATTCACTGGCAGTGAGCCGGTTACAGTGAGGTATCACCATGATTTCTTTAATAAGTACACCGCAGAAAACGTGTAAGATGGTCGTTTTATAGTCAGACTTTTCAGATCGCCTTTCTACGATAACTATATAGTTGCTGCTACTCAGTGCCGCTCACGCTCCCACACATTTACAGCATAGGACATTGGGCACAAGCAAACAGAATATGTTTTATCACCTTATGTCCGCCTTCTTTTAAAGAAAGTAAGCCGGTGCTTGGCGCTTCACTGTTATTTACCACCTCTTCATTGTACGTAGCGTGCTTTTAATATTTTATTAGCATGTTTTTTTTTTTTTTTTTTCTGGGCGAGTTGGTAATCTTTTTTCCCTGAAATATAACAGCACTAATACATGCAACCACAGTACGGGACAGCAATATTAGACGGCGTTTGAGTCTCACCCAAAATTCTTGTCTCGCTCTAAGACTCCATATTTTAGCGCTGCTGCGTTTCAGTGATTCAGAATGTTTTCTTCTTTATGTTCGATAGTTAATATTCGAAAATGTACTTCACACATGCTAGCTCTTCCTGGCGTAGCAGTGCGACGGGTTTGACAATTGCAGAGTTCGAGAAACCATTCTTCTGTCATAATAACTTTATGTTGTAACTATTGTGATGATAGGTTTTTCTGCACACAACTAGATTTACTTCGTAGCCTTTTGTTAAATGATAAATTTAGAAAATTCTGACAGGTTTAGTTTTTTTATTGCTCAATTCTTTATTGTTTTATTGTTTCTTGAGCTCTGTTCTTCCTTTCTGTGAGCTTAGAAATTTCGTGAGGGGCTGTGCATCCTCCTGAGTTTGTTAGCCTTGTGCCATTAGTAAATAAGCCTCAGTATAGCATACTCGTCGTCTTCGTCTAAGCTGAACTCTTTTACCGAGTGGATATATAAACTACTGCAGATTCCCATCACGTAGTCCGTTCGGCAGCGTCGTCTTGGTGACTTCCTTTCTTTTTTCCAATATGGTAATTAACTTTGGCTTTCTTTACTACATGGCTCGCCTAACCATACCGCACCATCTACGATCCCGCAGTTGGTGCGAAGTATAAGGCATATTTAATTTATTGCCTCTCTAATTAAAGAGATTGCATGCTCATTTGTTTTCAACGTTTTGTCAGCGAAAGTATTCAAAATCGTCAAGTTGGTTCTTTGCTCAAATTCTACATACACTTCTATAGAATTCCTCTGGGTCATTGTTCGCAGCTACATTTTTCTTTTGTTCACTTCGGCTCCGCAGAACCAGCGATGTAGCCTCGGAAGCCGGTGAACTGCATATTTATTTTTCGTTCTTTGGCATTTTGATGCCTTACAGGGCCTTTTAGAAACAAGGTGTTTCTTTGTGTGCCTCTTTTATACTATAGCTTTAACGGCTGCTGTGATTTCGTCAATGTTAAAGGATTCGTTCATGCCGCTCGCTCTTTGTTCCTAATGTAAATATCCTATAGAGCACCCAAAAGGGCTTCTATCTACGAAAGATGTACCTGTTGTCTGATGTTAAAAACGTTTTACCCATACACATGAGCCCGAAAAGATCTATAACATCATACTTAATGACCGATGGTTCTTCGAGTGGTACCGCCGAGATAGTGATTTGAAATCGCCTAGTCTTAACAGTTGTCAGGTTTAGTTTACTTGCCGGTCTGTCTGTAGGAAGTAGCAACCTTTTGTTGCGTTCCAGTTCAGACCGCCTCCTTGGTAACGTGCTTGGCACCCGCTAGGATCGGAGGCCCAAGGGCCCTTCTCTCGCGTTTTCTGGAGCCAGGACTATCCAGGTAACTCCAGCCAGATAGAGAACTCGACATTTAGCAGTTGCGGGACGTTTTAAAGTCTGAGGCACTACTGCTCACAGAACTATCCCATGTACCCTGCACGTTCTGCCCCACAACCTGCGCCGCTACTGATATTCTTTATTGCTGCCCTCATCCCATTTGTGCATTCAGGCAGCCCCAAAATTAGCCTAAAAAGGGTAAGCTTTTATTTACCACAGCCGTCAGTCCTCGCGGTCAGCAGTAAGTTCGATCGTAACGAGGTAAACACAGACCAGTATTCATATGCCAAATTTTTAAAAACTTCCTGTACAAGAAACACCGTTGTAATCAGAAGAATGATCGATACCAAGGTACAACATTATATTCTACGTTTCTTTAGGTGTAAATAAACACTGGTTTTCGCCACCATTTCATGGAATTAAGTAGAAACTGCTGATGTGGGCCAAGCAGGTGATTCAATAGGTTGCTCCTTCTGCCGCACAATCAAGCAACAGTGACAGTTCAGCATGAAGAACATGCGAGTTTCGCATTTATTCTGAAGTTTTTGTATTTTTCGTGGCGCTTTAGTTACAGAAGTGGTGGCTACTCCTTTTGACAAGAATTTTGCCGAGCAGATGAACGGCATTCTCAACAAACTGCACAACTTGCTCACCCACCGAGCTAAACTGGCCACAGCTTGCTTTTGTAACCGGTGGGTGACATAATTTTATATGACATGCGAAAGCATCATATCAGTACGAAAGATGCCTTAGCGGTGACAAATTGGAAATTCATTATCCTATTCTGACACACATATCAAGCTTGCGTTCATAAAAGGGTGCTTTAACCTGATGAGTTGCTCCCCACAAATATGACTGACAAAAAATGATAACAAAAAAAAGGGGTCAGAAAAGCAAGTTTGAGGCCAGCACCAGAATGACGCGACGGCAATAGGCACGCAGTGTGTACGTCCGACCTCAACTGGTTTGCAGAAAGTTTGCCCGTTTGTAGGCAAAGGCATAGCACTGCCTTCTGTTTACAGCACGAGAGAATATTTCGGAGAACCTGGCAACCGTTTTGCGAACGAGCGAACAGGACAGCCCTTGTTCTGAGTTGAACACACCAGTCTACAACACGCGCTTGTGCACGCTTGTGCACGCTAGAGCGGCTAGTAGGTCTCGACCCTGTCTCGTTTCACCCGAGGGGGTCGCTCGTGCGCGTCCCGTTGCACGTCGGTCCTGAGGCCGCCTTGCAAACGTCAACCGATGTTTGGAAAAGGCCGCGTGGTGTAGACTTACGCTATCGCCAGCTCCATAAAGATGTCATTGTTACTTGCGTACCCACTTAGCTGGCAACCCCGCGCCCCCAGGCCGCCACCGCCGCCACCGCCGTCGAGACTTGTGTCACTGCATTGCGTTTTTGGTTTTGTTTCGTTTCTGCCCAATTCGAGCACCCCGACCTCCGTTCTTAACTTTCTATGCTTTCTTGCGCATGTTTGCATGGTGTCCGTCTTGCGCTGCTCTCTCTGAAGCTGCAAGGCCTAGGCGACTTGAGAGACGCCGCGCCCCAGGGGTCTGTTTCGCGTCCCAAACTCCGCCGACTCGCCGACACGACACAGCGTGGCCCATAAACGGCCGAGAGTACTGCGAACTATTTCACGCTCGCAGACAGAATGGCAGCCAGAGTAGCGAGATTTCGCTGATACGCAGTGACGATGTCCGTACATAGCTGTTACAATCTGCCATTACGACTGCCACTTGTGAAGTGTCGGAATCTGCCAGAACACTGGCAGAGACTGTGTGACCTAATTAAACTAATTGCACATTGAAATGCGCCTCTTTAACGCAGCAATGCTTTGTACGCTATATTTTCGCATAAATACTTCTGTGCCTGCTGTGCCCAGTTATCTGGAGCACCAAGGCGCGCCAAAATAAGGCACCGTTGCAACTAGTATATAGCAACAAGGAAAGCTGTGAAATGGTTATTCAGAAAAGCGGCGCTGGGGACGAGGAGAGAACAGAAAGCACATTTGGTGGATGATGAGTGCGAGCTGAGATTACTTCAAAAGCTAAGTAGGCTTTTTATATAAGCAGAACGCTGATGAAAGATTGGAAATATTGGCAACCAGTCTCAGCGGAAATGTGTGCAATCGTTGTCTTGGATCTGTGCGGCTGGACAAAGAAAATATTCGAAATAGTTCCTTCTGAGCACAAATAAAGGCGTGTTTCGCTTGTCGGAAAAAAAAAAAAAAAAAAAACAGGTCATTTAGTTGCTGTCACCCCCTCGGTTAAGTGGTGTTTTCTTCGTTTCATGCCTGAATTCTTCGATTTATTTTTTCGATATTCGGTCTGAAAAACAATCTAGCCGAAGTAAAAGTTTTGACAGAACCCCCAAAACGCTGCTGCCTACTGATAATGTGCCTGCTCTTTCGGTTTATTATTAAAGAGGTACTTGGTTAAGAGGTTAAGGAAGCATGCACATGCGTTTTGGTCAGACGCACTCGACCTCACGGCCTAAGCTGATGGGTGGACGAAATGTGTTGGTTCATATTATCTGTAACCGAGTTTGAAGCACCCTGCCTCTTTCTGCTTCCAATGAATCGCTGTACAGTCGGGAAAACTTACATGGCTTTGCAGTTGGTTAATTGGTCAATAAAATGCACAGTAATCTCAAACAAATTGCCTTTCCCCCTGCTCCTGAGCAAAAAGCATACGGTTAACAAATTAAAGGTCGAGGTTAGCCAGCGGAAATACAACTCAAGAATGAAAGCGAAGAAAATGGCGAAGTTTTGCACATGACTGAAGCAAGTGAATTTGTGACCCCAAGGAAACGTATGGGAACTAATGAGGATGGGGGATTGGAGAGGCGGGTAGGGGTATTTCAGGCAGGGAAACAGTTAAAAGCGCCGACTTTCGCTTAGGGTTTTCTGCTGAACACATGCGGCTGAACTTGAATTTTAAATTGAAAACAGAGCCGTTCAGGCCAGAACACATGTGAAGAAGCTTTAGCATCTTCATACAGCTAGGTTGAATGCGAGTTGGACTCACAGAATATGATTCGAAGAGGGCCTTCGTTCCGAAAGTAGTATCTCAAGCTCGCAAGCGAATGCCGTGGTCCATCCTCGATGTTAGACACATATTCCCCGTTGACATGGACATCAGCACATCCAGTATCACGTCTTCGTCATATGATCTAAAACTGGCAGACAAAAAAATCGCGCACTCGTCGGCAGGGGTTCTTCATCGAACCCGACGGAGGAAAGTAGTCGGGCGAGCAGACAGCGAAGACACTGCCAGCGGGAGTGCTTTTGCCTTCCTTAAGAAAAAAAAAAGTAAAACAAAAACGGAAGGAGGGGTGGGAGCCATACGCGAGTAGGGTGTTCCATAAGGAGCGAGGAGGACCGTCTGAGGAACAGGCGCCCGCGTATCCGTGCGCACGCACTCACAAACACGCACACGCCAGGCCTACCAGGCCTGTCCACGAGTGAGGGCGAAGACTTGCCTCCTCACCCACTTCCTCTGCGCTTCCTTCCGCGCTAGCGTGCCTACGAGGGTGGAAGGGAGGGAGACAGACACAGAAGGCCAGCGGCTTGTACCAGGACGCCCAAGATCTACGCTCGGTCCAGCATTTCGTTTTTATTAACTGCCTGGTCGAGGCCCCAGGCGGTTCACTGTGGAGTAGCGCGGATCGGCGTATGGGTAAATAGACGTGTGAAAGCAAAAATAGACAGATCAAAGTTGCGCTGAAAACAAGAAGTTCGTTGGGGTAAAACAACGGGCGTCAGTGAGCACCGACACTTGAGGGCGAGGCCAGCACTTTCGGAAATGCAGGCGCGGAAACAATTTCACTTTTAAATCTCACAACAGGGGCCTTTGACAGGGTACATATCGAAGGGTAACATATCTCTTGCGGGGCGTTTTTGTTATCGTTTTTTCTTCCAGCGCATCGAAGACGATATATGTTTGCATGACAGCTGTTCGCCTCCGACACATTGCCCGAAGGTGCATTTGCAAACCAAGTGAACACGGTGTCAAAGGGACGACTTGACACAAACGAGCCTTACAGCAGCACTTATATAAGTGTCGAAAGAAAACAATTAAGTAACCGCTGCACCTTGTTGATTAGGCGCAGCTTGGTAATAGTTCTTTATAACTTCATAAAAATCCAAAATTTTATGCTTGATTATCGCCACAATGCCCTGATTCTACTACTTGCGTCAAGTCGGGTAAAGAAATTCAAGACTAAAAAAGTTGTAATATTTGATGCGTCCTTTGAGTGATCTAGGTTACAAATTTTAACACCATAACTCTAATTATTTACCATACATTCGTCTTCTTGGTTGCAAAATAAAGCTGTATCTTCAAGAGACGGAGAAATAGACACATGTTTCGTCGTCGGCAGTAAGGGATGCACGTTGGTCGTCTTGAACGGCTTAAAGAACAGTGACTGTCCAATGTATCCTTCCCAAAATGAGACGCACTAAATGTTAGTGTATCAGGTTTGTATGTTTTAATGCTAACGGGCATTGAATTCTGTTTTTGATGGAAAATTCTTATTTACTCTCCTTTGCCACCATTATCATCTATGCGTGCAAGTAATATTAGTGCGACTTCGAAGATCTGCTACCCTGCCGCGGTGGGGCAGTGGTTAGGGCGCTCGACTGCTGCACCCAAGGATGCGGGATAAAATCCCGGCCGCGGTGGCCGCTTTTCGAGGGAAGCAAAAAACATGGCGCTCTTGTGCCGTACGATGTCATTGCATTATAAAGAACCCCATGTGATTGAAATTCTCTCGTAGCCTGAGTCACTCTGAGATGTTAAACCCGATAAACCAAACCAAACCAAATCAAACCGAAGATATGCCCTATTACCTGGAGAAAATGTCTGATTTAGACTTCATGTATTTATTTTCTTATTTACCGCTCGGCTGTTTGGCTTACTTTCATTGTGTATACTTCTTAAAAGTGCTTCCTAATATCGCTTTACAGTCACTGTGGCTCTCCTATATCCCACGATTCGTAGGAGTCCATAGCACACCTTGAACTCATTAAATAACGAAGCAATCTCGTTCTTGCCAAATGCTCATATTCACAGGTTGCCAAATAAAGACAGAAAACTGCCGTAGGCCTTAAATCCGCTTACAGGGGCGCATATTAAAGACTGTTAACTGATGCATAATGCTTGTTCAAACTATTCTACTTTTACGCAACTGACAAAGATGTTAAGTACTTCTAGAGAGCGCAGAGCGAAAAACTTTTTGTTCTTCTCATCGCAGATAAAATTTTTCGGGTGACTACTGAGTACCGCAGGACTCTGTAGATAGGCAATTTGCAAGGCGTGACAAAATAAAAAGCTGATGCCGTATATTATAAGAACCTTTGATTGCATGAGGTACCTTACTTTATAGATGAAGTCTTTATGTGCCTTAGATTCGCAAGATTAAAATCAATGACATATATAGAGCACGATACCCCTGAAGATGGATTTCAAATAAGAGAGCACAAACGCGCTGCGCGTGAAAAAACGATGCCAAAAGTGCACAATAAAATCTAAAATTTGTTGATCAATCGAATGAGTCATAGTGTGCATACAGCAATAGATGGGGAGGGATCTTGACTGAATGGAACTTTCTGCGAACGTCTACGATGATCACGTCTCAGAGCTCACGGCTCACTCCAGAGTTGACAGAGGTCACGTGCCTTGCTGCCAAATTGCTTCTCAGCTTTCAAAGCAGGAGCGCGCCGCCCGCTTCCGGCAGCTTCGGAGGAAGGCGCGCACATCTGGAGCGGTTCTCCGTCCGCCACAATGAGGTGCACCCGCATTTTCAAGGAGACGAGCAGCTGCTCTTCCTATTAGCAGAAAAGTGACTGGGGTTGAAAGGCGGCCATTTGGCGGCGAATGGTAGCATATCTGGTTGGCAAGCTTTGCCCGGCATTCTTCCCCTCTAGGGGTAAATTCTCGGCGCGCTGTAACTGCTTGTGTGAAGGACGCGTGGGATCGTGACGGTGTCTCAGTGTTTCCAAATTGGGATATAATTAAACTCGAGACTAGTGACCATACTACCCAGTCGAAAAAAACTACAGAACTGTGTCAAAAATACAAAATATTCTGTAGTTATGTCGTAAACGTCAGATTTTTCTGTAGTTCTGTAGTACTTTTCTGTAGTATATTTCCGTTGTCTGTTGCTGTGTAGCACTTTTTTGTTCCAACTACAGGAATTTCTGATGTTACTACAGAACATTCTGTTGTCACAACAGGTTTCCCGCCAAAAACTGCACAGATAGTCTGTTGTAACAACAGAATAGAGACTAAGAAGAAGAATAAAATAACAAAAACATTGTTTCAGAAACACAGGCTGTTGAAGGTGGACAATCGACGTCCTGAACTTAACTTTGGTACACGTAATAATGCAGAAATAGTGAAAAAATTAGGTATACAAGTTTCGCATCTAGCAGAAAATTTTGAATTGCAGATCAGTAATTTGCGTTGATTAAATCAAGCATATGCAACAAGGGATAGAATACCACAGATTTCTAAACATACACAGTGTTTCTGAGGTGGGATATCTCGCAGTCACCCTCACTGCGAAGAAAGGTGGCTACAGAAGAGAAGAAAATGATCTGAAGTTTCAGGCTGCGAGTAATCATGACTTCTGCGCTTACATGGTTATTAGTCATCTCTGGCTCTTCGCGCCGAACTATAGATGCATCGACAATAAAGGGTTACCCCACAATGCATGTATGACAGTCGAAGAATCATAAACAAGGAACAAAATAAAATGTTTATGAGAAACCTCAAGGCTTTGTAGATTTTAACAAGGGAGCAATTAGTCATTATCGTTTACACAAGGGCAGCCTTACGCCCATACCACTGTATACAAAAGAAAGTTAACGCAGCTTCAACAGCAACTTGATAGTTGAAGGAAATGTCGTTCTGGTCTGGGGACAGAGTTGTTTAAATTACATAATGTCTGTCAAAGCTGTGTAGCTTTCGTGTGTAGCCGTATAGGGCTGCGCTTGAGTGGACGCCATTGTGTAATTCTTGCCTTGCTACAGTGTTTTTACATCTCTAATAAGTACTTCATTACGGCAACAAAACATGAAAACACGCAAAGCGCAGCTATGAGTTCCACTTAGCGGCCAAATTTGGCGCTAATTACCATGACTTAAAAGCAGTATTTCTGTCTTATCTATGTTCCTTAGATATAATACCTGTGCGTTAGGTACGAATTGTGATCTGACATGCAAAGAAGCAGCTATAAATTTAATGTTCTAACTGTTTTCCGCTAAAAATAATACAATGAGACAGTTTTCTGCAATCCCAGCAACTTTTATTCAATTAGAGGTACGTCTCAATTACACCCTTACACCAAATAGATTAATGTATGCATGCCAGAGCTCTGCCATAAGGTTCACGCACTCAAGCGTTGTGCCGCTTCTGTATGTTCTATAGTCGGTGGAATTGAGTGGTAAGAACGGTTCAGCAAATCAAGGCGGTGAGATAGCCGACTTCACTCTTGTGAAAAAAGTGCAAATAAATCGAGGCTACAGCACGAGATCTATTCTCTCATACAAACCTCTCAGGAGTCTACGCCCAATCATTAACAACGGCAGCCCAATTAGCTTTGCTCGCGGACCATGCCGTCCAAAGACCGAGCCTCGCACCTCAGTTATTCTTCCTCTCCTGCCATTCAGCATCTCCGAGTATATGCCCTTACTTAGAAAGCTCGAAATACGCGCACCCCTCAGCCCAGCACGTGTACAACGCCTTATACCCCAGCCTCCAACGAGGGGAAAATTGTGTAACAAAAGAAAAAAAATCAGATGGGCGGATGGAGAGAAACATGCCGTGCGTACAAAGGCGATCAAAGATGTCGACGAAAGCCTGCCTGGAGAAAGAGAGAAAAGCCGCTGGATAACGATTATTCGGCCGCTCTGGCGCTGCGAACAAATATTTGCCCCACGTGTACTTTTTCTATAAGGCCCGCTAGTTCTCTCCCCAGCCATCTGCACGTGCATGCCGGCTCTCTCACCATGTGCAGCGACCCTAGAGGGGCCTCTTCGATGGACTGTTCTGCACAGATCAGGCAAGGGTTCTCGCCGAAGCTTTTCCTGGGCTGTATTGGGCCCAGCTCCGAGCCAAGGTAGAAACAACAAACTGGGCACACAGGCGGCTAAACAAAGCCGCCTTCTTCTTGCGTTTTTTTTTTCTTAGCATGATCGCCTATGCAGAGAGATCAGGATATTTCTGGCTATAAGTCAATTTTGGTCAAATTATGGCACATCCTTGGTCAAGCAAAGCAAATTTATACAACTCGCAGGACAATTGGTGAAGCTGTAAAGATCATTTCAAATCGAAGCTAACTCAACAATCTTCAAAATACTTCTCGTAACGTTTTAGTTGGAATCATTTTCTCATCAACTCGAGGCCGAGCACACGCCGATGAAAAGTTTCTTTTGTTAATTAGCGATTTTAACTGAGAAATATAATGATAATGTTTTCAATAGCAGCATAGTCAAACATCAGAAAAGAAGTGAGCTCTTTAAATGTGTTTATGCTCTCCCGCCATGTAAATTCTTTATAGAATTTGTTTAATAAAGAAAAGATGCTGTCGTCATAAATATGATCATTACAGTAAAGGTGAGAAGTAGAAGTAGCGTACAGGGAAGTTGGCCGGTAGAAAGAAATGCAGTGATAAGTAAGATGGCTGCTCGTCCTTAGGTTTCTTTCCGTCTGTCGTCTTCTATAAGCGCTAGTTTTTGTCACAAAAAAGGCTATAAATTTTCCTAAAGTGTTTTTAATAATTAATTAGAACAATTTGCTGTTTGATTCTTTATTCAAGTCGTTAGTGGGAAGCACGAACACTTTAACCTGTATATCTTACACGCAAACTTCAGCATACAGTCGTACTGCCGTGAGCGCGCTTAACCCGAACTCTCGACAGCCTAGCCTGGACTGACGCCAGCGCCACTATGGATTCGCTACTGGAGTCGAGACAGCTGGTGCCTCAGTATGTCGCGGAGGCTCACGATAGCTGTATCGCAGTTTGATATGACTTGTCTTTCGCCGTCGGAGCAAACATGCTTTTGATGAGCCCGATGTGAGGTGCGCATTCACAAAATGATGGAACCTGAGGTGTGTCCGAAAGCACTGTGGCGTGTAGGAAAGGAACAGCGGAGGCGCACGTACGGGACATTGTCGACGCAGCGAATAGTGATACAGAGTAGCGGAATGTGGCAAGGCTGACGTGTCGGAATATCGAGGTATATTTGGAGGCACTGAACGAGGTATGTGACATTCGAGCGTGGAGACGGAAGCGGGTAGACTTCGGGTTCGTGCTGCAGTGTGTCTTCCCTCGGATCGCCTGTGCTAGGTCTCTGCTGTTCCATCACCGCGGCCTCTGATGTTGAAATGTTCAATGCTTCGTCATCCGCCGACCTCCTGAGGGTGTACAGATATTGTTCATGGGCTCTGCTCTTGTTGCGTCTCCCATTGCCTCAACACTTCATCACAGAGTCGTTGACGATTCCGCTCCGACACGTGGAACATCTTACCTACGTTCGACCCGGCCTGCGGACAACACCCGTTGAGAATGACCACTCGTGAACTGGTGAACACTTTCCTGTTTCTATCTGTTTTTGCGAACGGTGTTTTCGCGTGGAGTGTGAATTAATTATTTAATATTTTATGTGCTTATGAACAATGTATTCATTGGTTTTACCTTATAAACATGGATTTGTTTCTTGTTTTAGGGCATGATCTCTACTATAGGGAACCCAAGATTAGGTTTCGACGCGCGACGCCTGCACTGAGCTTTTCCTGGCGGCGAGTAGTCGAGGCTACTATGGGAATCGGAAAGCCCGGTGGGCGCAACCGGCCAGACGGCGGCGGCATAGCACCAATAGCACAGTGCGTACGACCCTCCAGTCAAGCAGGGAATAGGAATGGGGCAGCGCCGGGTGCGCTCTCTCTCCGGAATGCCTTTGTACAAAAATATAAAAAGATTTGATTCAGTAGGTTTTCGGTCAAGAATGCTGGTCTCCTTGCCTGTTCTGAAGGATGAGATGAGAGGAGAACAGGGTAGCACTTCATTGAAAAAGTGAAAGGTGCCCTTTATTTAGGTTAAAAAGGAACTGCTGCTCGCCGGAAAGCATTTCTCATGGGTGCAGAATTGACCAATTGATTTTACAGAAGACCTGCATTATACAGCATGAATGCTGTCCCAAGTGGCGGGAAAAGAGGTCGGAACATTGGCTGCTGCCTCACTGGTGCATAAGTTTACTTAGTACTAATGATTTAGAACAAGGCCACCGCAGCTTCGTTTGAAGTGACCTTAAGTTCTAGCTTTGCAAGGTCATCTCCCGTCTCTAAATAAATGCTGTCACTTTTAATGAGATGCTCAAGCCTGCTATGAATAAAAGAATTCGAACTAGGGTTAACTTTTATCGCTGTCTTAAACGTACTTACTTCCCAAACAACTTCCCAAACTTTCCTCAGCAGATGCTAACCTTGTTGACATCTCTGTCATATCCTCTGAGAGTGCATACAAAGAAACAATAAGACACTAAAACTTCATTTTAATGTTTCTTAACTTTGTTTCACCGGTGTTTGCGCTCTAGTAATTTACGTGTGCCCGTCGCGTGCGCTGGTTTAGCACCACTGGCGTTGAACACATCACTTGCATACCCAGTTGTGCGCCTGTAAAGCTCATGTTCTCTAGAAACTCAAGTCCAAACTTAGCGTGTGAATCGAAATACATGAGACTAGCTTCTTCAGAGCTATCTTCTCCGCCTAACTTCTAGTCTAGCCTAGATTAACAGAGCTTAAAAGTTCCACTGCTTCACAAAAAATTTAGTGGGTGATAAATCAATGGGTGGAGAAAGCCTCTCTCTTCACTTCCAAGGCTTTTCAATGGATAGGTACCACTACCATAAAAAGATAGTCCTGGCACGCAATTAGCTTGCATCCCTAAGATAACACGATTACATATACAAGGATGCTATATAAAAACAAATAAAGCGTGGTCTTCATATTGTACAGTGCAGAACATCGATTGAGTGCGCCA
Organism: Amblyomma maculatum; assembly: GCA_023969395.1. Lineage (NCBI taxonomy): Eukaryota > Metazoa > Arthropoda > Arachnida > Ixodida > Ixodidae > Amblyomma > Amblyomma maculatum. The sequence continues at coordinate 212,518 of JAJIZL010123214.1, forward strand.
TTGAATACTTCGATTCATAATGCTTGCAGAGCGTTCGGTATTTAGAATATGTACCAAAAATGAGATAACAATTAAGCTCCGTCGTTAAGGGTACGACGCGATAGCATTTCACACACACACACACGCACACGGACGATGTTTCCAGTTATTTTTATTATTTTTATTTTTGTCTCTTTCTTTAAAAGTTATACACATACGCTTAGCATCAGCAAACTTTGGCTCTACATTCTGATGACTTTTACTCATTTGAATACATTTTTCGTTTTGTAATATAGAAATGAATTAATGATCAATTACACACTGTGTATTTTCTTAATTAGCATCATCAAGCATTGCCTTTTTATTCTCAACTTTCTTACACATTTGAAACGCAATTTTCCTTTTTTTATTTCTTTAATTCATCCAACAATTAAATTGATTTTATTAGCTCGCCATCTGTAATTGTTACACACCAATCAACCATTAATCACTACAACAACGAATTACAACGATACGAGTTTTTTACGCAGCCCCCGATTATTTCCGGCACGCGGTGCGGGCTACTGCTACTACTACGCCGGTGGCTTTTCGACCGAACGAGCTGTATAAGCTATCGCTTAAAATGACAAGCTATACAAAGAACGCGGCGCATGTAATGTGATCGTTACATCCGAAGCGCACATCTCGTCCAGTCGTGTACCGTAGTGGTCGACCGCCTGCTTCAAACAGTACGCGTTGTCAACTTGATGGAAAGACGTCAGCGCAAAAGACGGACAAAGGACAGAATGGAGGACACACAGGACAGATACGAGTGGTACTACCGTTTATTCATGATACGTACAGGGCACATAAGAAGGGAACGGCAAGCATGCGTGAAGCGAACACAGCAACGGCACTGATGTCTTTCAACGGGCTATTGAACAACCAAATCTAAAAAAGCACGCCCAGCCGAATACACATGTACCGACGTATCACTTACACAACGATCGGACACCTTTCTGATATAATGGGCCTCTAACAGAAGCCTAGCCTTATTATTGCCGCATTTGCCCAAAATGATTGTCTTCTCAAACCTTGCCCTGCATGTAGCAAGGTACCGCACGAGATTCACATTGTAGTCATTATTTTCTACATTTTTGGCATTCTCCCGTAGCCGGTTATTGATGCAGCATCCAGTTTAGCCGGCATATACGAAGCCCCACATTAGAGAGCGAGGCAGTATACTACTCCTGTAGCACAGTTAACGCAGGTAATCCCATGTCTTTAAAATGTTTAAGGCCCTGTCGACACAATTAGTGATGCGAGGGCAGAACTTGGAAGCTTGTTAATTGGGTGCTGAAAACAGCAAGGGCACACAGTTGCAGTGTTAATTTTTCTAAGGGGATAGTAACGCCGTGAGCTATTTAAGGCTTCATTTGTTGTTGCTTTCCACAGCCACCAGCAGGCGGCCTTATCACTGTGATTGAAAGCTCGTTGTCCCGGGATGAGGGTTTATGACTTTCTTTGTAGCTCGAGATGCGCCGAGATTTTTCCCGATTGATTGAAACAAAGCACGAAGTTTGTTTCCGTATCGTTCGAGACGTTTCCAGGTTTCTTTCGCCGGTTATCTAGGTAATTCTTCGACCACTTTAACGTTAACGTTAACCATAACGTTTGCAACGGGCATTCATAGTTCGACGTCCGCCGAGCACTGTTGTTATCGCTGCCGCCGAATTGCTGAGCTCATTAGCAGGTGCAAGTCAGCCCAATAAAAGGTGTATTCCAGTGAAATTCAAGTCTCCTCCATTGTTTCTACGGCCATGCCACTACAATGTGGCAATATAACGCTTCTGTCAGGCCAATTCTGGAATATGCTAAGTCTGTTTGATTTCCTTTCACTAACAAGCTGATTAAACACTTGGAGTGCAGTGAAGGGGCTCAGATGTATATTTAACAAACACAGCTTAGGAGACTCGCCAGCAGAACTGATCAAGCACGCAGGGCCACTAACCCTTCAAATTGCACTCCTTAAAACCATCTTCGAAATTATATACAATAAAAACTCGGCACTTCAAAATGCATACCAAAATGTCACTCATTTGCGAGTTTTACCAAGGCATAACTTTTACATCAGACCTACGATGGAATACCCGCATTGAAAATGTCATTTCCAAAGCTTTTAAAACACTATGGTACCTGCGACGCAGTATGCACAGTGCTACCCAGGACATAAAGTGCCTGGCTTACAAAACCTAGTCTGACCAATTATCGACTATGCCACAGTAGTATGAGATCCTCACACAGAAACTAACTGTCACAAGCTAGATAGGATTCAACGACTCGCTGCAAGGTTTATCTATAATAAATACCGCCGTAACCATTCTTCAACAGACCTCTGCCAACAAGCCCAACTACCAATGCTAGAAAGAAGAACCATGTATGAAAGACAACAAATTATTTACCTCATTATCAATAATTATCTAAAAATTAATAAATCAAATTACTTTGAGATCAAAACTAATGAGACATCAAGGCATCATCATAGTAGGTTCATCCCATTGCCGGCAATAAAAAATAATTGCTTCTAGTTTAGCTATTTTCCCCGACCTTGTAAGGACTGGAACTCTCTTCCAGATTCTCCTGTTCGATCTTCATCATTATGTGAATTTTTACGCCATTTAGAAAATTTCATCTATGGCACTAGCACAGGGCGATGAGGTCATATTGCTTTGTGTAAGATGGCTGTTCCGATTTCTGTGTGATGCATTTTTGTTTTGTTTGTGTGTGTATTCAGAGACGATTTTTGATTTACTATTGATTCTCATCGTGTTCTGTATTGCTCATTTTTTCGTTTTGTATTTTCCACTCCTGTTACAGCCCCTTAAGGTGGCTGACAGAAATGGTAGCGCCACCTTGCCTGGAATGGCGAAAACAGGGAGAGCACGCACACATCGAGAGGGCCAAAGCAGGACAGGCGGGCTGCTAAAGTTGGGCTGTCTACACGGCAGATGGCGCAGCAGTTCCGTGGTGTATAAGGGGCCTTAGCGGTGTATTAGCTCCCTAGCGCTGTATAAAGTAACTGGAGTTCTAGTGAATGTAGGGGCAGTAGCGGTGTATGTATATGCGGGAATAGGTAACGGCAATGCTGTCATCCTGAGGTGGCGTTTCCCCTGCTTCCGAGTGCTTGAATCTCATTCTATTAATTTTGTTTTGGAGTGCAATAAAACATGCTTGCTTCCTGGTCAGAAATACGGAAGCTAGTGTTTTGCGCATGCAGTTTGTACCTTTTTAGTGCACTTTGCTATACTTATGTCACTGGTAGTAGTGCATTATCTGCAAAAAGCGATTAGAAAATGTTTGAAGAAAACACACACACATGCGCGCGCGCACGCACATGCACACACGCACACACACACACACGCGCTCTCTCTCCCTCTCTTTAGCAAACGCGGCTTTTACTGAAGCGATGCACTGGGGCAGTGCAACATGGAGCATCCATCTTGCGTTCGGGATTTACCAGGTTCGATGCTTGGAGCCGCCGGGTACTTACCGGTCTGCCAATAGGTGCAAGATTACAATGTCACCCTGTTTCTCAGTTCTTCTGGAGCCAAATCTTTCGGAAAATGGCCTCAGACAAGGCAGTTATATGCATTCGCGTGCGCATTCACGTCTACACGAGAGAACATGCGCGCACGCTAGCACTGATGCATGCACACAGGCGCCCTCACATTGAGAAATCTGCGCGTGCCACCCCAAATGCTTTAGGCTCCCGTAGTCAATCAAAAAAGATAAACGTGATATTACTTCTTGATGAGGGTCACATCACGGCTCGCATGAAAAAAGGAACGATTATATTTTTATGGCCATTGATAAATTGCCTCCAAGGCTGCAGATGATATACCTGATCTGGATTTTTTTTTATAAGCCCAGATATGGCATTTTCGTAAGGGTGTGCATACCATACTGTATCTGAGATTTCTAACGCCCCACTGAGAGTTAAAACCCAGCGTCCTGGAAACTGCCAATATTTCCTGGAGAAATCCTCATGCGTAAATCGGTAGTGCTTGAAAGCTTATTTAGTTGCACAAGAGAACAACCGTTTTACACCCCCCCTCCCCCCTTCCCTTTTTTTTTGTTTACAGTGATTTTAGAAAAAACTACTACGTTCTCTCTTATCCTATATCTGTGAGAGCATAAAAAGCTATAAGGTTCAAAAAGAAATGTTATAAGGGCCTGAAATCAACTCCAGAATGTAAAGAGGGCACCAAGGGCCATCTAAAGCTCATTGCCAAGAGGGAAAAGGCGTTGACTGCAAAGAGAATACTCAGAATGTCTCGGCTGTTTCTGTGAGTACTTGTATGCGTGAGGCCGGCGTAGTGGGAGGGCGAGTGAGCGTCTCAATTTGTGGAGAAGTCTCGGAAGCGAGTTTGGTACAAGTTTCCCTAATTCAGGAAAGTACTTTCCTTTAGTTGATGCCGCCAGGGGGTAAAAAGCACAGCCGAGATGAAGTCGCATTAAAATAAGAAAGGCGATACTTTTTGTGGTGAAGAAAAGAGAATGATATCTAATTTTGGGAGCTCTTAGAGAATGACATTTTTTTTTTTTTTTTTTTTTTGCTTAGAAACGTTACCTCGTAGTCCGTTGAAATATACGCCGTGGCAGAATCGGATAAAGGTTCTTGCTTCTGGTACGACAGGAACAAGTTCTTCACTCAATAATTTAAGTTTCCGTAAATTTTTTTCCTTTCACTGGGAATATAATCGATCGAAGACCATTTCTCTGAGCTAAGTCCACGACGAGTGGAAACGGTTTTCTTAATTTATAACCCAAATGGTATGGGATCTATCGGGGAAGGCAACGGAGCTTCGGAAAGCGAGATTCCTGAAAATCTGTTCTGCCTTTGCACGCTCCTAGAGATCAATCTCAGGTAGATGAAAGAGAAACGAAATTTTAGATTAGAAACGGGGTGTTGGCTTCACAGACATTTGCCGCTTTACGGATCTTCGGAGGTGTTTCACTCTTGCTCAGTTATGACTCCTGTGCCGTTCCGGCCCCCCGACTTTTTTTCTGTTTAATTGTGCTTTCGTGGAAACTGATCGTTTTTTGCATACTCTCATCATGAGAGTTCGGCGCTCCCTTTTCAGAAACAGCAATGTCTGCCGCGGTGCCCGGAGAAGTGAACCTCGAATTTCATTGGAACAAATTGTCTTTTCTCCACCCTGCCCTATCTTGGTCGACTATGATGATTAAGAATAATATTATCAGGGTTCAGGTAATATTATCAGGAACCATGGGAGAGAGAGGGTATGGGGGCGAGTTTGTAGTAAAACATAAACAAAAATGAACAAAGGTTTATGGGCAACCCTCTGTGCGCTAGGTAAAGAGTCTCAGACGAAGACAATTTTTGCCTAGTGCCCTCTTGCCCTCAAACCTTCTTCATTTTATTCGACAGGTTTAACTTAACACATAAAATTGTAAAGAAAAGTATTTCGCCCATAATATTAGATATAGTGTAAATGGCAACAATGGCATTGGCTTTCCTTGACTAGGATCTCGCTACGCGGAAACAGCAAAAGTATTACGGGCATGAGAAATTCTATTGAACACTGAGGGAACGTTTTCAAATAGTCCCAGCTACTTAAGCAAATGACCTAAACAGGTGTGTAGCTATGCAAGGGGAATGCTACCACTCTGCTTCAATTATTCATTTTGTTTTGTTTTTTTCAGGAAGTAGGTTTATCATAAAACATATGAAATACCACACTTCACTTCAGTGGTAAATCAGAGTGTCTCTAGCCAGTCTGTTTTCGCTTTTATGAGATGTGCTCAACCGAAGCAAGTCGAACCAAGAACACCAGCATTCGTATTGAAAATATTTAAACGGAAGTAGTACCAAAAATATTAGGAAAGTGACTGTCAACTTCCCAACTTACACAACACGTAACCACTACCCTTTTCCCCTCTCCCCTGCTCCGCAGCCTCGGATGTTACCAGGAGCAGTTGACAAAATGTCGCGAATGGCAGAACTACAAGGCAGTAATCGTATTTTAATTTTCTGAACTGAAAATACACTTCAGAAAATTAAAACAAAATTACTGCCTTTGTATTTATGCAATTCGCGACATTTTGTCAACTGTTCCTGGTAACATCCGAGGCTGCGGTGGAAGGAAGAGGGGGAGTGGGTAGAGTTATAAGCGATTGAAGAGGAGCTAGTGAAGAAACAAATGTGCAGTTGTGAAGTGATATCGCTCCTCCCTACGGTTCAACACTGAAACAAAGATCACATGTTTTGATGTCCTGCATGCTGCAGTTAAAAGATGACCGATCACAGGATAAAAATATGCGTTTCGTTTTATTCAGACAGAACCGAACTCCTCCCACACACCACCACCTCTGTTTGCGAGAGTAATTGAATGAAGCCAATTCTATAGATTACATGCACATTTTATCCGTTTCTTTTCCGAATCTAAAATACAAGGCTGAAATTCACGTGCACAAAGTTTCCCCTCACTTCACGGACGTCTTCTATTTTGTTATTTTATGAATGTGTTCCCTGCGGTTAAATGCACTGCAAAAAGCACACTTGGACTCATGTCTTGCTGACCAGACTCTCTCACCATGGCACTGTTTGGCCAAACCCGTCTTTGCACCACTGAAGATAAAGCTCTTACCATGAAGGATTGGCACAAAAAATGTATCGTCGTGTTTAAAGCTGACCTTGGCTCAAAAACAATATGGGGTTACTTAAGCTCCGAAACTAAAGGTTGATATCAATTAGCACAATAGCGTTGACTCCGTGTGCAGGTTCCATTGCGAACCCTCGTTCGCTTTCATGCACTTTGCTGCTAGTTTTATAACGAATCCCTTAATTTGTGCATTTTTTGACCCACACATACTTATTAGCATACTGTCATAAATTATCACATTATGTTAGAGACCACACGACACAGATTTGAAGCCCCGGTTTAACAAAACCTTATATAGAACTTGCTTGTGTCAACTAGGCTTAACGTGTCTGATCTCAAATCCATGGGTCACGCCGGGTTGAAGTTCCACTCCATCACCCCCATCTGGAATAAGAGGCCGAGTTGGCAGTTCCAGTCTATTCGGCCATATCACTGTTGTCTCGTTGCATACGTTCTGATAAGAGTTAACGAGATTGCATTGATATGAGCGGCCACTCCGTACCTATTCACGACACCTGGCATGCAGAAGCATGATTTTGATTTCTCTTTCGCAACGGCGCCAATGCTGGTGTGGGATTTTTTTTTTTTTTTGCGTAACTGGGCCGTCAGCGCTATCGCGTAAAGATTCGCTACCTATACCGTTTTAGTCTAAAACTTAGCATCGGATTTTTTTCGCAGGCCATATCAATCAAAACACTCGCGTAACTCTGAATGTCCGCATGCACAACGTTCTTATTCAATCACCCTGTGGAATAAGCTCTGACGCTTTCCAGACTCACGCAGCTCTGCAGCATTAAACTCTTGTGAAAAATAGAGTAGGTATACTATATGGTATGGCGTTGCAGGAAGGAGAAGAAACATTACGCAGACTCTACGCCTAGGTCGAAGTAGAAGCAAGAAAGGGGTAAAACAGGACGATGAGAAGGATACCATGTCGCTGTTCGAGGTTGTAAAACAAGAGTATCTGCTGAGCACATACACAATGATTTCAGCCCTTGACCAAAAAAGCTGAGTAAATATAGTTAAAGTGAAAAACGTTGCCTGCTCGAACCTGCCGATACGTGGTATATAAGTTTTACGTTGTACTTCGCTGAAAGGCGTTAAGTTTAGTGGCACTAAAATGTAGCGACGAGAGTTTGTTTCGCAACCCTTTTATGTCCGGGGATTTGTAAAATATATATCTTCCCCCATTCGCCACGTTCCCCGCCCTCTGCCTGAAAAATAAGATAACATTATGAGGTATACGCTGGCATGATAAAATAAGTTGCTTGTAACGCTTTTTGTGAGCGAGCTAACGGCGATCGATAAGCCACTCGACCAAATTCTGATTAATTCTGCTTGTTTTAGATCTTCGCGGACACGACACATTAGCAACGAAGCAATTGCCTTATTTTTGTTAACGCCCACGTAATTGGTTTACCTGGACTGTTTATTGTTTTCTATATTGATGTTCGATTGCGTGCATTACTTCATATTAGAAGAAGGTTGAGGACTGGGAAAGTTGGTAAGCATTCATTTTAAACACAAAGTTCAGTTAAGTCGTTCAGTCGTGTCCGACTCTTCGTGACCCTATGGAACATATCACGCCACGCTTTCCGGTCTCTCACTATCTTCCTAACATCACATAACTTCATCTGCAGCGCCTCGAGGATGCCATCTAACCATCGCGTTCGCTGCCTACCCCTTCTCCGGCGACCCTCAACCTTTCCCAACATCAAATCTTTCTCCAGCGACTCCTCTCTTCTCATCAGATGACCAAAGTAGCTGAGCTTTAACTTTAAAATTTGACCCTCCAATGAGCAGTCAGGGTTTATGGTCGACAATATCGACTGATTTGATCTTCTGGCCGTCCAAGGAACTCTCAAGAGTCTCCGCCAGCACCACAATTCAAACGCGTCAAACGGGGTTGCAAAAGGCAATACATGCCTTTCACTTTTCCTTAAGCTTCTTGCACGACGTAATATTTTATTTCTAGCAACATGGAGAGCAGGAGTCTATTGTAATGGGGTTCCAAAACGACGGTTATTAATTGCTTTGCGGCGCAAGTCGCAGGTAAATTATTAATATCGATGAGAAAAAGAAGCTCCCCGAGTTGGGATGCAGCGAAGGCGCACTCGCATATCAATAAATAAAGAGCATTTGTGAAGTCAACACAAAGGATTGTGGGAAAATCGTCTGGTACTTCTACTTCTGGTTCCAGCTTTCAGTCCTTATTGCACTGCAATGCAGGAAGTTTCGGTGTTTATATCCCTTAGTCTGCAAATTCATTTCGGCTTCTAACCGAACTGCCGTTTGTAGTGCATCATTGTAAAATCAGCTATTGACGCATACATGCACTACGGGAGCGCAGAGACAGACAGCCCCTAGTGCTAAGCTTTTTGTGGGCTTACGGCTAATAATCGGTTATTTATAAGCTGCCTGACGTGGCGTGCCCAGCCAGATTCACGGCGTTCAAACTGGATTAACGGTAACATCCACAGCAATGTATTCGCTCGCTGTTTGCCGTGCGGCGAATAGCCGAAGCCTGGAAATTTGAGTAGGCCATAAATACATTTGCCTCAAGTTGGGCATAATGCTGTCAGAGGGCTAGAAAACGACTCATAAAGACCACTGAGCGCACGAAGCATTTTCGTGCGTCCACGCAACTGGGCATGTAGTGTGATAAGCCTCTTATTATTGTATTCAGTGTTTTGTTTCCTCAGCTGGACGCGTTTCGTACGTACCGTACATAGCGAAGCAGGGTTGAGGCGTGCTGATCTGGCGACGATACACTGCAATAAGTGGTGTCGAAGAAAAAATACTGTTGTAGAATAGGCGATATAAACACAGAGACTGCATGAATTGCAATGGAGCAAATAACTTTTTAACCGGGAGTAGCGGTAGCAGACAATTCTCGCGTTATACTTTGCGTTGTCTTCAGAAACGTACTTCCCCTATAGGCCATATATCTTGTCAAGAAGAACTAAAGCCACTGGCGATTGTAATAAACAAATGGTTATAATGGAAGCTTTCAAATGAGCTTAGTTCTTCAGGAACAGCGTTTAGTTTGGCCATTCTAAAATCTCGTGCAGGCACTTTCGGCACTTTAAGCACTTGGAGACTGTTTAGGTGCAGTAAGGCGATAACCATTTGTTATGTGTGTTTTTTTTTTAAGTTTATTCTTTATTTGTCAATATTATTTACATATTTTATTTATATTGCATATTTGTATTACTTTATTTTATTAAATTTCATTACAATGTTTTTTTATGAAATTTTAGTATACTGATTGAACTACGACCTTTCTGAATTTGCTTACGGCTTTTGGACATTGATTAGCCAATGTTTAAATACTTTAGCCAATTTAGCCAATGTTGGCTTGTTGCGTGGCTACTGTATTAAATTCGAGACTTATGGATTGATTTACGGCTTTTATGGAATAGCTTGTGGCCCCCTGCTATTGATTACCCAAGTTTAGATACTTTGCTTGTTATGTGGCTACTGTTTGATTGGCTATGGACTTGTCTCGTAAGGCACATTCCTCCGGACGCCATTCATGAGCCAATAAAGGCTTTCACCTTAAAATGTAGCAATACGTAGAACATTACGAGAAACTTAGGGACGTCTAAAACGGTACTTGAACAACTAACATCTTGCCGGTAAACGCAATGAAGCAGCCGGAAGTGATTCGCTACGACTGGAGTAAAGATACAGAAAGGATTTCGAAAAATTCAGAACACGCAACTATCTCGAAATCAGTATTTCGCAGTCTTGTAAACAGTGAGTATATGTAAGGGTTTGTTTTATGGGGGCCCGCCTTGCATTACACTTTTCTTGCGCAAGGCTTCTACATTACCGACCGGTGTACAAACAGTAGCTGGCAACGTCAACCTAGGCGGATGCCAGACAATAATTAATGCAGCTCGATTAAGAAACTTTATTTTTTCTTTTATCTCACAGTCTTCCTCGCTCATTCTCGAGACCGCTGGCGGCGCTCACCTCTGCGTCATCGCCTCATTTATCGTCTTTGCCCGAAAAACGTTTCCAGAAAAGCGATCAATCGTATTGCAACGCGAGAATGAACTGCGTGGTATTGAGCACGCAGTAAGACTATAGCGGGAACGAAGACATGTTCCCGGCACGCACTGACGGGTGCCGTTTCATTTTTCTTGCCACAGATAGATTGTACTTTGGGTCATTTTTCACCGACGCTGGTGGAAAAAGAAAGATGGGGGCATATAATGCAGCTAGCGCAGTCCACACGCGCCGGATGCGGCACTGGAAGAAGGGAAAATGAATGGAAAAAGCGAGATTTTGACAGCGACAAGCAGCACGGCTGGCATGTGCTTGTTTCTCGGAAACAAGAGCACATCGAAGTCCAATTGTTTCCGCTTCTCCTGAGCCTATTGTGCTTCGCGAGGCTGGACTCTGTTACAGACTCGATAGCTTTTAAATGGATTGCCTTTGTAGCCCTGCCTATTCGCCAAACACGTCTGTGTATAGTTCTATTTACGCAGGATTCCGCGTAGTGCTGTATTGTTGACAACGCAGTAATTTATGGTTGTTATAAATCGATGCTAGAAAAGCCACTTGCTTTTTTGCTAACACTGTCAACAACGTTTTATTTATTTTTTATTTTCTGACGCACCTAGATCCCTAAGCGTCGTCTTCTTTCACTACTACTTCAGTCTAGGCTATGCTAGACGTTTTATTATGTGGATGGGCAATCGTGTGCAGTAATCCCAAACTGGTATCTACCGAATCATCTGGAAGATGTCATTATGGCATTAGTTGATCTGCGGATGCCTATGACACAAGCTAGTAATTACCCTAACTTCCAATGCGCGACGTGAACCACGTATCTGCGTGATTTGCCGGCTGTCGTCATTGAATTGTGCATCTGCATGTTCAAACGTGAACCTTGAATTTTCAACAGTTTTCATAGACAGGCATGGCTTTCTGAACGGATACCGCTGTCTACAGAAGACACTCGAATCACTTCCCGTTGAGACTGGAAGCAAATATAAACGCTGAGCACGCAAAATGCACGCTGCAATATGATTACCGGGGAGAGCGCCATTCTTGACAGGCAGTCAGGGAAGGCGCTGTATTTCACGCGTTGTGCACTGCCTCAACGAGCGCAGTCTATTGCTGAACAGATGTTCGGATTCGCACGCGCTCGGAGGGTAGCGCCTTTTGGGCGGTGATCCGAGTAACGGTGCAACAGCCCAAGGAGGTTCCATGAGCGAAACTGGCAGCTTATAGCGAAGTAAATTGAGATACTGAACGAGGTGTTTTGGCCCTAATGTAAGTGCACGAATCAAATAAAGCGGAAGTGTGGGCAAAGATGAAAAATACTCCCACAAATATATTTCGTGTTGTCTGTAAGATGGGTGCTTTGCGTTGCATATAGGGAATGTGAATCAGGTGGCCTATTTTATTCGCTGAAGGGAACAGACAAGGAAACGGAATGACCTTTGCATTATTCCGAAATTTGTGTTGTCAACTAGGAACACCGCCCAGTTTGCTGCACACTCAGTGATTCACACTCTTCATTTCAACTGATGAGAGAAGTTATCTACACAGGCGCGAACTGCAGTCAACGTCTATTTTAATAGAGATAATATCAGCTTCAATGAACTTCGAAAATGTTAACTTTTGGCTTGAAAAGGCATCCGTTCTGAACATCTGAGCTGTTCACCATATCGGAAGTTTCATTCCTGAAAATTACAACTGTAACTGCAGTTAATATTTGGCAAAGCTGCTTTCTAAACTTAATTCCTTGAAAACAGCTGTAAAAGGATCCACATTTTTTCATGCAGAACATTCTTTTTATTGCGATTTTCAAAACGACGCTTTTCGCACTGAAATATTGAACCGTTTCTTTTCAAGCTTGAGAGCTTGCGGAGCTGCGGCGGCATCAATCACTTAACATACCAAACTAGTCAGGCATTAACATTTTATGTAGTTTATCCTCGTGAGTGCTCTCTCTGTCTACGCTAATGCAACGAGTATTCTTTTTTTCCACATCCTATGCAACTCGTCACATGAATTGGGCTACTTTAAAATAACAAAACAATTTTTGCCATATATAATATCCTACGCTCGATGAGCACTTAGCTCTATTTGTCCACAATTTCAAACAATGAAGGGATAAATATTAAGCTGTGGGTTATCTTCAAATAGACGAGCTCAAGAACCTCTCCATTTTCTGTTTTCACCAAACCTTTAGAACATGTGACCAACACGAATGAAAGCCGTCTTTAATAGGCAACGCAATAACAACACATTTCTGATTAGGACTTTCTAATGGAAAATCCATTGAAGCACCCTTGATGCTACAAAAGGAATGGCCTGCGTAGAAGCCTCCAGCTACTCAGAAATCAGAGTGGTAGCAGCAGAGTGGCCGAGCTCACTCAACGCCAGATCACCAGCTTCACCGCCACCTACGACAATCAAACGGAAGGAGAGGAATTCACCATTGCTCTCGTGATGGCCAAAGGCTCCAGGAGGGTCATTCTCTACACAGCAGTCAGTGAATCCCAGGCGCCCTACCGGAACTGTCTTCAGGGTAGTTCAGAAAGCCAGTCATCCAAAATCCATGACTAAGCCCTATAGCCATCATTGCCAAGCGCAAAGTAATTTAAACATCAGGATACACGTTCCTTGCTGGGAACTGCGACGCGGATATTGTGGCTCGACGACAAACTTGCTGAGTTGCTGGATACCAGCTAGAATCCCGACCAGTGGCCTCGACGCCAAGTGGCAACTTAATCTGGTGTACTTTCGAGGGTGGATAATGCCCTGTCCCTTCCTAGAGCAAGCTCACGAATACTCAACTCATTGGCGGAGGCTCTAGAGACAAACATCGTCATCATCGTAATTATCAACATCATCATTGTCATCATCCGGGCTATACCCACAGCCGGGCGTAGGCCACTCCCATATCTCTCCACAAACCCGGTCGTATGCTAGCTGCATTCGCTTGACACCTGCGAAGCTCAGCCTCATCCACCAAATTACTTTTCAGCTGCCCCGTGCTACGCATTTCTTTCTTTAAAATCGAATTAGTTACCATTAGGGACCCTTAGTTATCCTCTCTTCACACTGCATGTCCTGCGCACGCCCGTTTCTTCTTGTTGATTTCGACTACATTGTCATTAACTCTAGTTATTTCCCTGACCCACTATGCAGGCTTCCTATATTTTAATGTTAGACCTACTACTTTACGACCTATAGCTCTGCGTTGTCTTCTGTTTAGGTAGAAACCTTTCAATTAGCCTCGTCGTTTTAGCCCCATAGGTGAGTACCAGTAAGATGCGGCTGTTATATACTTTCCGCTTGAGCGAGAGCGTTAGGCTGCTAGTCATAATATGCGAGCACTTTCCAGACAAACAGACACTTGACCTAATTTACCTTTTGAGCGAAATTCCCCATTACCCTTTGGTGCCTAGCTGTCCACTCTTTGGCAGCCTCGTGAGACTGCCGCCACTATACGGCAGTCCTCAATATAGAAAACTCATTATAGAAGCAGTGAGAGGAGGCCCTGTCTAGCCCAAATCTGGAGGGCCAGTGATTCCTGGTGGACCAGGTGAGAACTGCTGCAGTATCCCTAGAGGGCTGTCATGTGTCATGTAGGAGCTTCACCCAAATTTCAGAGAATTCTTTCTATCATCAAACGTCATTCGTTCACTCACTCCATCTTATTTAACAAGCCTGATTCCAAGGAAGTGACATGAAATAAAACGAACACCATATATAGTTTGTTTTTCTTTCGTTGTTTTTGTGATGTTCACACCTTTTTAATCATAACCACCAGTATTTTTTTTTTTTTTTACAGTATATCAGCGATGCCCGTCTAGGCTGCAAGGATAATTTTCTTCAGTGCCACCACTGTGGTGCCAGATGTGCTGCGAGCGTAAGATGATATACTTTACGGCCTCAGAAACTAATGGAACACTGGAAGCTGAGCATATTTCAATGGGGGATTTCGGGGGGATTGATCAAGGGTAGCTTTTATACATGCAGAAGGTAGAACAGGGAAACTTTTACGCGTGCTACAGACCGCAGTGAAATTTTATGAGCCCAAAGTGGGGTTGGAGTCCGAGAAGCACCAGCGGCTCTTCAGAAAATTGCAACCACAGAAAGCGAAAGTGCGGTCAAATGGCTCAAATAAAAGTATTGTGGTGCAGAAAGGGGCAGAGAAACGTTACTTCACGTGGCACTAAAAATCCCTTCGGGCTGCGTCCCAGCTAACGGAAAGCGAGATGGGGTCGAAGTAATTGAGGATCTGGATGGCAAAAAGCGCCACTGTCCTCGCTGGTGTTTCAAAGCTAAGAGTCGTCTTCGAGAGGCTTTTTGACGTACGGGAGATGTATATTTATGCTCTATCGCGATCAGAACCATTCAACTAGTCCAACGTGCTATAACGAGAGCATTGCTTGTAATATTAGCTTTTCTCATCGGGCATATTTCATTTTTTCTAACGGCTGCTTCCTAGCGCATACGATAGAGGGGGACACTTAAGCTCATGCCTTTAAAGGTATGACTGGACAGCGTTGGCTGCCAGCCCACATAAAGACCCGCTTTAACGACGCCGTATGAATGTGTCTGCGTTGCCTAAGGGTAATGTGAATACAACTGTCCTAGCATACTTATTCTGATGTTAACTTCCCATATGGAAGGAGAGCATCGAGTTGGTAGCTCCTGCCAAACATAACGTCAGCCAGCCCCACTTCCAGTTAGTGCGCAGCCATGCTCTTAATTTTTCGCTCGCAACGCCAACGCCAACCCTGGTGTCGACGCCGGATTTTCGGTGAACGATGCCTTTAATTAAATCGCGTTAAAAAATATTACTGACTCTAATGGTAACTGGCGGTCGCAGCTTCAGTAATTAAGGAAATCAATTCTGATAGTAGATTAAAATAGCAGAGAATGGCTCGAGTAGAACGTGCAAGGCAATCCGCGCACCTCATTGAACCACATCATAAAAAAATTAATTAATTAATGCTCGTCTTTTCCTTGAAACCGATGCCTAAAGGAATTATACTGATTTGAGCTTAACGGGGTGTGATTACTAACATCATCCCGTTGCGAATTGAGAAACCAGTAGAAAACGTTCGGGAACTTTATTACATAAAATATAGGGTAATGCAAAAGCACATTTAGCTCGCTTCGTATTGTAACCTTGAAAGAACGAGGGTAGTGGCTTCATCATGGTAACCATGAGGTGTGAAAATCAATCAATTGGCCTGCATTGAGGGCACAATACATAATTTTGTCGGGCATTGGTTTTTTCGGTAATGTGAATTTCGTCTACCTCGAATGACGGAAAGCTTTAGGTGGGAGGCAATGGAGCAGGGCGGGGGGGGGGGGGGGGGGGGGGGGGATTCTGCCAAATGCCAATGTCAGCCGGATGGTTATCAAATCTAGTCCAAGATAAGCTTTCCTCCGATGTCATTCTCATTATCGCTGGGAGAATGAGTGGCCAGCCATGTGGTGTCGTTGTTGGGTAGGTAGGGGCTGTCAGCGCTACGGATACGCACACCCGTCTCGTTATTTCTCTTCGTTACAAAATTTGTCCCTAATCAGCTGTTCTATGCCTTCAGTCACTAAGCTTTCATTCCTTTATTGTTGAGGGATAAAGGAGCCGCGACTTCTGACAAGTCAAAGATCAGAAGTGGACAGGATGAGCGGCCTTTTCCACCTCTCGCCCTCGTTCTGTTGGAAGTCGCCCTTCTTTGTCCCCCCCCCCCCCCCCCCCCACCCAACATTATCGTACCATACTGAAAAGTTTGCGCGTGGACACAAAGATAAGAGAGAAAAAACAAAACTTCAGTTGTGAGTTAGCGCTCGTCTTTGTTTTTCGATCCTCTCTTGTCTTTGTGTCCACGCGCAAACTTTTCAGTATACATGTCGCCAAACTAGTCCAACTTTCCGCTCTTCTAATTGTCACACCAACTGACCCAGAACTTTCCCTTGTTGAACCTTATTTCATTCCTCCATGCATGAGGTAGTATTCGCACCTACAAAACAATGCTGTCTGCTGGCGGTGTTCTCAGAACACAATGGCATAAAAGAAGTGAAAACTGGCAAGATTGGCGGGAAGACTGCCAACCTAGAATAAGCTGACTCTGCTCAGGTGACCGTTAGATGGAATACAGATATTGTAGTGCGTGTAAAAAACCGGCCTCAGTGTTTTTCAGTAAACAGTAACCTTGCCCCTTTTCAGATGAACGAGGACATGAGGGCGGAGAGGAAGGATTGTTCGTTCTGGAGAAATACTCTGATGGCGACGGCTGCCTGCGTGTAAGCATCTCTTTCGTGTCCATCTGTGTACGTTACTTTTAGGATGTGCACTCACGTGTGCGATTTTAAAGGCATTATGGTGTTAAAAAATGTAATATCATGCTCAGAAAAACTTTGTAGCCGATTGCCGTGGAAGAGAATAGTCCGGCGCACATAAGTGTTCTACTGATGGCTAGCTGCTGAGAAAAACCAGCCGTCACGTGCGGAGGAAAGAGTATTATAAAAAGGAGGAGGAAGATGAGGAGGAAAGGCAGGGAGGTTAACCGGTAAAGGAACTGGTTTTCTACGCTGCACTGGGAGAGAGGGGTAGGAGTACGCATTGAACTGATAGAAGCTGATCATTAGTACCTCTTTTTATTTCTTATGGATAAAGTTGTATTCACACCACACCTCATCATCCGCCGATCTACCCGGGTCTGTGTATTTGAAAGCTATTTCTAACTTTCAATACAGTTACTGTTGTTATGCATGCCCGTTCCGAAAATTCAATTAGCTGATATTTTGAAAACAAAGTGCAAGCTAATAAAGTAAATGCGATCAGTGTGCAATTCCGGAAACGCCCCGATATGCTTCGCCCTAAGGACGTCTAAATTAATTTCGAAGATTGTCAAAATAAATTCCTTCTTGGTCAGTAAAGCTGTTCAATGTATCATTAGATGTATCAAGTGCGGACAGTCTTACTCAAATATCTAAATTTCTACTGTTGACGTTGTCGATTAGCATAAAAAGGAATCGAGCTTGAAAGTCAGGTGAAACGTAAAAAAGGGTGGCATTTTGAAGAAAATCGCCGTGCTCCTTAGTTAGGTGCACTTTATTCACAGTTGCCACGTTTAATGCTTTCCTTGAGTTCGTCTCTTTTACGCTTAACTCCGGATCTACAGCGGAAGCTTGTCGACCGTGCTTCTAATATATCCTTTCTGATTTGAGATGACGCATTCATAGGGTACAGCTGCAGCTATTATGAAAATGATTGATCCAAACCATAACGAAACACTTTCGGAATACCAAGAGAAAAATAATGAAAGTTGGTCTTGGACTCATCGGCTAAGCCTATATTAATCTTGGCGGCCTTACTCCCCCCCCGAGCGCAGAAAAAGGGTAAGCCAATTACTACAAAAACATTACCCGCATAAAAATGGGAGGCAGAATGCCCTCCGCAGGCGCCCAATGATCGACATTCCCAACCCCTTAATGCTTGTCGAGCCCACCTAATCAGTCAGAACAACCATAATGCGAGACCAGCCTGTATCATCGGCGCACACGGATAATACCGCGATGAATAGCAACGCAAGGCGAAGCCGTACAGGAAGATGTATCATCCCCTTCACATACCGCGCCCCGTACGGGAGCATGCGCACGCGCCAGCACACACGGCAGCCTTGCTTCATACCCCGAGCCAAAACATTTCTCTTGATCTCCCTCGTTCGTCCCACAACGCCATCAGCGAAACCCAACCAGGGCAACATACATCACCGGCGCGCTCTTCCCAACAAGAAAGGAACGCAGTCTGTGTCGCCAAGATGAAAAGCACAAGCAGCGCGACGCGCAACCGGTTCGGGAGCAGAGCGGGAGCTCCTGCACCGGGATGCTCAAAGGGGAAGAAGGGGAGGATGCTCGCATAGTGGGGTTAGAAAAGGTTGTACGGGATGCGAGCAAGAATGCGTGTCGAAGGGGTTTACCGCTCCCGCTCCGAGAGAAGGGTCAGACGCAGGAAGTGTGTGCTAGTAGGAATCGGGCTCCTGAGAGATGCTGCGGTAACGAGCCTTGCCGAGGCACCGGCATACAATGCCTGAATGGTCCCACATGCTGCAGGCTTAACGCAAAGTTTGGGCAGCGCGTTCTTTGTTCTCAGGGCAGCCGCCGCGACTAGGACGTCAGTAATTCTGCATGAATTATTTTCTGTGATAGATCATGCGGTTATCATCAATTCGTAACGCTGCGACGTCTCCTTCCCCACAAATGCGTAAGAAAAACGAAATCGGCCCAGCACTCGTCCATACCCATGACATAACGATGGCAGGGTAAATGGAATTCTTTGCAGCAGCGCGAATGAAGCATGAGAGAAAGGGTAGTCTCAGCCTCTGAGCAAATATTTCGCCGAGTCTTCGCTGGAGCACCTGATAGCTCCCTCCGTTCATTCATCTTTTGCTACCAATAACTACGAAGGCTCCCATGGTGCGCTTAACGTGTGTCAGACCAGCCCGGATCAAACTGCCCCACGGGGCACACTTTCGAGAGTATGCATTCAGGCTTCACATGACAAACGTCGTTGCTGAACCACGGAAAAAGCAAGGAGTTCTTTTCCACAACAGGAGACAACAGCATCTGCGTTTGCCTCGAGAAATTCTGTTTGATAATCTGTAAAATACATCTTATGAACAAAGTCCAGAATGTCAACATAACTGTTGATTTGAGAGCAATGACAGTATCCCCTGCACTCCCGGCTTCGCAAAAATACTAGATGCGCTGAAAGCAGAGAAATGAATTTGCTCTCAAACTTCCGCGCCGAGCACGCATTGCCAGTTGCAAGAACGGAGCGACAAGAAAAAAAAATGGAAGCAGCAAAAGAAACCATCGCGACTAGAAGAGAATGAAGTGCCTGAAGGGGACGTCAAGAAGAAGAATTAAAAACGAAGTATGTGCCAATTGTATACAGGCGAGAAGTAGTACCAGAACGCGTGACTTCTGTGTGCCCCGCCGGGGTGGCGCAGTGGTAAGACGCCCGACTACTGTGCCGGAGTTCCCGGGTTCGAACCCGACCTCGGCGGCTGGGTTTCGATGGAGGCGAAGCGAAGTGGCGTCCGTGTGCTGTGCGATGTCAGCGCACGTTAAAGATCCCCAGGTGGTCAAAATTACTCCGTAGCCCTCCACTACGGCTCCCCTTTCCCTCTTTCCACTTTCACTCCCACCTTCCTTCCTTCCCTTACGGCGCGGTTCAGGTGTCCACAGAGCAAGTGTGACAGATACTGCGCCTTTCCCTTCCTGTGAACCAACCAACCAATCTGTGTGCACGGAGACCAGGAATGGCGCGTAAATTGCAGCACAATTCCGAAGGTGGCGGAAAGTAACCAGGCAGAGGGCTCCACTCCTCAGCTCTATGACCAGTTATTACTACTCAGGTCAGGGCGAAAAGGTCTGAAAAGGGGAAGCTAAGAGGTCTTCTTACATTACAGCCATTGCGAGCTTAGGGTGCACAAAGTGCTCCGCTACAAGGGTAAGAAACACAACCTGTTGTCCTGTTATTTTTCTCGATGACGGCCTTTCGTACAGAAATGGGTGCAGCAAGGCTCACTTTTAACAAGTATCACATCAGCTGTGCGAAACAGGTTCATTTCAGCCGGTGTAGCCATCGTATGGTTTGTTGTGACCAAACGCTTGAGTTCAGCGGCTGCTGTTAAAGAAGTGCCAAAATTGAGACAGCAGCACAGCACGCATGTAGTACGGTTTGATTGCTGTGAGAAATCCGGCTATATATTCCTGAGGGTAAGGAAACATGCAGTTTATTATATCCTGCACAGCAGGAATGCAGAGAGGAAGCTACTTGACGTTTATGCTTTGAGGTAATAGACGTAACTGAAAGAATGTAGTCTTCGCTGGTGAAGTTATCGCATTTTTAATGTTCTAGGCAGTTCGAAAACTGGATAAATGTTTTAAACATTTCAAAAGCAACCTGCCGAAATAATTTGTTTTGAGTGCAGAGGGAGCATCGGTGTATGGCGATTTTAGCGGCGCATTCAGGTATTGTCCAAGGCCTGCCAAGCCAAATGCGAAGTCCGCACTTCGTGACATTCAGTCTGTGAACGAGCGTTCCTAAGAGACTCACACGTACATGCTTCCCCTTTTTCTCTAAGTAATTCAAACCACCTCTGCAGTGTGGTGAAGGCTCGCAGCGGGTCCACTCATGGCATTCAACGCGGCCTCTAGCAGAAATGTCTCCGTCACAGCTTCGGCCCCATGCAAGGCGCAGTCTCTCAAAAACTTTCTTTTTCTGACACCGCAGTAAAGAGCTGTACTTTTTATTCGAGACAAGACAAATGAAGAACACGTGCTGGGTCTAGAGAGCAGTATTTCATTCTAAAGATGTTTTCCACCACTTACCAAATTGCCTTCTCTTAAATTCATGCCCTGACAGACCACTTAGGGACAACGGGGACGCACTAAGCTAGTGACAAATATGGGTCTATCCGTAATGGTGAGCGGTAGAGCATTGTGAACGTATACGGGTAAAACTGATGATAATGCACCTCGGGGGAGACGAATAAATGCGGATGCAACAAAGCAAGTGGACAGAAACAAAGTAGGAAGTGTTCCTTTTGGCGAAGTAAGAGAAGGAGGGTTTCCGCCTGTCTAAATAATCCCCTCTCCTGATGACAGTTTTCTGCATCAAGGAGTATTGAGCAGGTAGCCCCGAGACAAGCGGAATGGGGAAAATCTTTGCCCAGTAAACAATGTATCATCCCAAACGGCTCAGACGGCATCGTCCGAAAGATTTAGGGTTAAGAGACCTCATTCGAACCCTTTTGGCAGAAATATTATGTGAGATGAAGTAGGGGATCTGGCTACAACGCACAGATGAAAGCTGGGAAGGGAATGTAGAGAAATAAATGTTCGAGGGTCGCTTTTCTTCTCCTGAATGTGGTCCATTTGGAAGACAATTTCCATCGTCATTGGCACTGAAGAAAATAATATTAAGCTGACGCGCCAGGAAGCCTGGTTGAAGATGGCTTTTACACCGTGCTCATGCAATAATTCACCTGCACTCGACAACCGACCACGTAAATATACTTATTTTCCACGTTGCGGTCAGACCGCTTCAATAGAATTCATGAGTTTTCGTGCAACATGACAACTCGGCTGGGGAACCTGGGACAAAAAGAGGTGAAGGGCCGGAAAGGTACTTCAGTGGTTTGCCTTTATTTATTTATTATTTTTTTTTTTACATTTAAGCAGGGTCGTGAAGGCATAATTGCAGGGGGTGGGGGGCGGGGGGCGGGGGGCAGGGGGGATACATCCATACACAAATCTGTCATACAGCACATGCTGTCGTCTTGTACGGGATAGAAAAGAATAATGACACATGGCAAAAATAAAAAAAGAGTACCAAATGTGCATTCACATTGGTCAGTTTTCAGGGGGAAAATGAGAAGCAGCAGAAAACAGCAGCTGAGGATTCATGCACATCACAAATACGACAACAGTGCTCGGAACTTAGCCTCGCACTGTCATTCAATGACGCAATGAGACAGCTCTTCCATTCATTGATGGCATGCGGAAGGCAAGACCGTTTGAAGACATCAGCACGACTATTCATCTCACGTATTTTTACAAAATATGGTATACAAAATACGGTTGCAGCAAATAAGTTTCAGCGTTAAGAGCAGTTTTCTTGAAATAAATGTGGTGAAGAAATTCCAACTTAATTCGGAAACGCCGCTCCTACTGAGAGTTCCAGTTAAGCGCCTGCTTAATATTCTTATATCTATAATCGCTAGCTGGGTGAGTTCTGTGCTCTATTGTGCCTTGTAACACGGTTATCATGCCAGAGTGAACTAGATGAAATCGCGTTTCATGCACTTTTTTTTTTCATTTTTTTTCTGCAGCCTTGTTATATAGCGAATATTAAGACTAGCTCAAGCTGCTAATCGCAGAGCATGCATGAACAGGTTGGCGAATCCTAACAACTGCATAATTTGTTTTATTACAATACTATCTGTGCGCTGAACATATACAATAACAGCTCCGACTGCATCAATTTAGGATTCCCGCAAAGAAAAAGCACAACATGCACAGGATGTATTATATGCCATATCAATAATATTTTACTGAGCGCGAAGCATGGCCTGGTTCCTCTCAAAGCAAAATGTAAAATTTGATGTCACTGACCCCATAAATCTAGTTAAAGCGCAGATTTAGCCTGCCATGAAAGGATGGCACTGCCAATGTTATGAAGCGAAGTATTTAGCAGGGCGCCCACATGGTTTACTTTAACAGCCACGAATTTAAGTCGACATTAATCAGCAAAAGCGAATGGTCAGCTGTCCGCCTACCATTACTACGTTTACTGTCACTTATCCCGGTTACTACTGCTGCGTTGCTGCTAGGATATTAGCTTTCAGAAGAGGAGAAAAGGCAAAGCAAGGAGGTGAACCATTAAAAGGTAGCGATACACTGCTGTGCATTCGGGTAGTAGAAAGAGGGGAGGAAGTGGAAGGGGGAAAGAACGCTGATTATAATCGAAGCTCGAAACGAGGTAATGCTTTGCGGGCGGCCAAGTCATAGCCTATCACCCAGGATTGAACAATGATTACTGCTTAGCAGACCTTAAGAGGCGACGTCGGAGGTCTTCATCTAGGTCAACTGGGGACGATCAAAACGACTCGGCACAGCATAACGAGGGCTCACCGCAGCCCTCCCAAAGGTAAGATGGTACTGCTATGACTCTATCTTAAGGATTATATCATGTTGCACAATGTCGCCGGGTCATTTGACGCCAATGACAGAAGACAAGCTCGAGGCGAGCAGCGCTTGCGCAAGGCAAAGGTGTTCGCCACATTAAAAACACTTCCAGTG
Source organism: Amblyomma maculatum (assembly GCA_023969395.1). Lineage (NCBI taxonomy): Eukaryota > Metazoa > Arthropoda > Arachnida > Ixodida > Ixodidae > Amblyomma > Amblyomma maculatum. The sequence continues at coordinate 236,019 of JAJIZL010123214.1, forward strand.
AGTGCTAGTCTGTGTGACCGTGGCGCATTTATAAAGGCAAATGCCTTTCTTGTTCGTTTTCGAATTCTGAAACAATGGCACATAAACCGAAGTTTCGTGGATCTGCTTTCTTCTCCGGTCCCCTGCTGTCAAAAAAAAAAAAAAAAAAAGAAGAAACCTTTTCACAACTTTTAAAAAATTATTTTCCTAAACATACTCAATACTGTGGTAAGGGAGCATCTAATTATTGAGACCAATCCAAATAAAGCTATAGGATTGAAAAATGAATGTACTATTTTTTCTGGTACTAAGTTTCTGTTTGTGTTCCCTAGAGAGGTTGCGTGATAATGAATTAGGGGCTTATTACAAATAATACTCAACTTTTCGAGATTTCTCTTAAACATTGCATTTATAGTGTTTTTAACATATGGCGATAAAATATTATTCTAGAAACTATTGGATATGTAAGTTATCTAGGCTCAATAATTTTGTTTTACAGAAGTATTCATAATGCAAGCAGCTAGAACTAGATTATTTCATACTAAGCTCAACGCTATATCAATGGCCAAGGCTTAGTTTGCACAAATTAGCAGGGTATAGACCTATGCGTGAGCGGACACAAGCGTAATTCAAGCTGGCCAACCAATCATCTCTATGGCTTGGCTTTCACCACGTACATAAAGTGGAATTCGTTGCTGAAAACGCTATTTTAACGAAGTTTAAAAGAAGTAAGGAAAAGAAGCCACTACGAGCTCCGCTATGTATACATTGCGCAAAACTCATGAAGGCGGGTGATAGTGTGTTTAGTGTGTCCACTGTAACGGAATATGGCCAGTGCGAAGCGACGCACACGAAATAAAGGATAGTAGCACACAGAATATTAATGCGTGCAGCCTTCGCTGCTTCCTTTCAATCTGTTCCTGTTATTTAACATTATGACGTTTTGACAGGCAGCTGCTTTTCTACTCGTCTTTAATTCGACCTAGCCGTCGGTTTCATTGGTGCGCGGCTACATGGACTTCGACTGGGGCAGTAGCCGGGGTGGTGAGGGTTGCTTTCATTAACAGTAGGTGGTGGGTGGGGCCTCTTGAGAGTGAAAGTGGCCGGGAGTGGGGTTGGGTGGGGAAACAGATTTAGACTGGCAGCCCTCTAGTTAAGGGTTGCGCTAGTGAGGTGCGTGGGTGGTGTTTTATAACAGCGGAATCTTGCGCCACAAGGCTTCCCCACCCACTGGCACCAGGTAACAATGGCTGAGGAGTATGGGAAGGAGGGCGGGGCAAAGCAGTCCTGATTGGGCTGTAAAATGCATATTATAGCTTGCACACGCGCGCAGAAAAACACCTACAAAACGACGACCGGAGACACTATTTATTCCCGTGCGCAGAAATTTATTCCACCCATAAAACCCCGGGCGCCATTTCGCTGTTTGGGCACAAATGATTCAGCATATTTATCCAGTTTTTCTTCCAGAAAAAGCAAAGCTTATCTACAATGTCGGAGTGAGGAGATGTAAGCGTAAATTGTTCTGTGTGAACCACCATAAGGATGAAATGGCCAGCCTTAGCGACAGCGCTTACGCACCAAGTGTTTGAGAATGGGCGGACAGTTCATTTTATTCTATATTCTGCACTGTTGCAACCGCACGCCACCGACATTCAGCCTTTGCAGCCCCCTGCTTTTCACCCCTCAGAAATACGGTTCAGCCCCTTTGACATACGCCGTCCATCGGAGCTGTCAAACCTAAATGGCGTCCTCTCACCCGAAGCAGTCATTTGCGCCCTAAAATGGAAGGCATTGCATCCCCGCGGGGTTATATCCAATTTTTCTTGCGGTAGCAGCACTTGCCGTTTCGCCACTTTACCACTTTACCACTATAAAGCGTGATCTACAGACACCTTGTGCGAACGCACTTATTTTCTTTATAAGCGTTTGCTTTTTATTTCTCAGGGCAGTGCAATATGCGCTGCGGAGTTGAGTTCATTCTTTAGAATACGTGTAAAATAATTGACGCAATTTATTTACTTTCATTTGAACGAAAGCTAAAGACGCGATAGATTAGACGCATCATTCTTAGTCCAGTGAACTTCTTGAATGGCCCTCACATCGTCTAGTCGGGCTGTAATAAAACGTACAGACGTTTTGGCCGAGCCTTTTTCTTCAAACGAAAGGCGGCTGGTTTAGGGGTCGTTTAGCGTCATCATTTCACTGTTTCTTGATAGCACCTAAAAGAAAATGGCGTCTTAGGGCAGGGTTTATTTTGTTCCTTTCATTATCGCAAAACGAAACAAGTTAATATAGTAATTACTTAAAGTGTTAGTGCAGAATGGGACTATAGGGGAGTCGCAATGATCTTGGAAGCACATACATGATATAGGTATGATAAACGCAAATATTGCTTTCCCGTTGACTCAACGTTTTGCCTGAATTTCTAAGCTGTACAAGGCCACAGTTATTGTACTTTCAGCAACACTCCATCCATAGATCAGTCCTGAAAAGCTTGCATGAAATAAAAACGATGCGTTGTTTTTTGTGAAAATATTCTTATTAACAAAATTATGTCCACTTTTCGAGATATATGCTTTTCTTAGTCATCTGCAATCAGCATTGGGGAGATATCCCTGTGGTCAAGCACGTATCTTTCTTCTATCAATTTTTATAGCATCTCCATGAACTACTAGCATATTTCTGCACATATTTTTTCTGCCGAAGAAGGGCGCATACTGCTCTTTTCGTCTCTTCTAAATATGCTACAGACAAAATAAATAACCAAAAAGTAAAACACATGTCGCTGAATAGTTTCGCTCGAGTCACGGACTTGCAGGCTTCTACTGCTCTTCGCGTTAGTCGTCATTTCTGATTTATTGTTTTCTTGGACCAGACCGGCGTTGAAGAGAATACTGGTAGCCTGCATTGAGTAAGCTGTTTTATCAGCACTCCTCTACAGTTGTCCATGGAGCCTGGGGTGCGTGGAAGAGCGAAAAAAGGTGGAACTATGAAGGGAAGGACTCTAATACAAAGGCAAACAGGCGAGAGAACTCTGACAATCATCATCTGCAGCAGCAGCCTGACTGCACCCACTGCAGGGCAGTGGGTGCAGTCCCGGTCCTGTGCTAGCTGCATCCACTTGAACCCTTTGAACTTCTTAACCTCATCCGCTTACCTAACTTTCTGCCACCCCCTGCTATGTTTTTCTTCTCTTGGAATTCAGTTGGCTACCATAAGCGATCATCGGTTGTCCCCTCTTCGCACTACATGTCCTGCACATGCCCATTTCTTCTTGATTACTACTAGAATGCCAGTAACTTGAGTTATTTCTCTGACCCACTCTGCACGTTTCCTATCTCTTAACGTTACCCTTACCATTTTTCGTTACATAGCCCTCTGCGTTGTCCTCAACTTAAGAGAGAACTCTGATACCTCGATCAAAAGGTCAAAAAGTGGTGCAACACCGGCTTTTGAAGCATGAAACATGCGAACAAGTGACAGAACTGCCACCTGGCATGCAAATCTGACAAAGAACTTAGAACGAATTGTCGGGATAGCTAATACGACGAGACAGCAGTGGGTCCTCTGGAGAGGTCCGCATCACAATTAGCTGAGCCGACTGAGCGCATCCTCGCGCGCTCATTAGACCCCTGTAGTGTTCACATTACAACAGCGCAGTATCGACACGCGTGCAGTACAGGTTTCCTGTTTATTTAGGCATTAGTCAGAGCCCCAACCCCGGCCGGTTGAGGCGCTCTTCGATTCCCGCGTTGCTAATTAGCGGAGAGATGCTGATCACGCGGGCGTAAGGATGAATCTTGACGCACAGCTCGTGAAGCGTACGGGATCGCTTTAGGCGTGATTTAACCTCGTTTCGAGGCCGAGTTCGAAGCGAGCCGGTAGCCAGCCCGTGTAATCGTTTTCGTCAAAAGCAGCCAGGGTGATAGAACACGTTACAAAAGGGTGACGCGAGGCAGATTTTAACGAGCCTCATGGATACAGCCACTGATCAAACGAAGCTGTATTGTATATTTGGTTTACGATATACTGAAATGATGTTGAAGAACTGCTTGAAAAAATATTACTGACACCAGGTTTACTAAAAGTGCGGTAAAATCAATATTCTAAGCAGCCGTGTTATTAGCGCTGCATATTTTTTGTTACGAAACAGCTCGGGTAACAGGCGACATAGCCGGACCACTTTTCCTATGTATAATGAACTTACACAATGGCACGAGTACAGCTATCTGCTGGGGACAAAGGCAGACAGTCAGTAACTTTTCCAGCATTCGACAAATTAATCCTGATTGGCAAATAGAACGCGATAAGATTGTTCGTGCTCTCCACCCTCTCTCTCTGTGATAAATGACGCGGAAGCGGTTGGGCTGCATTCTGACGGTTCTAGAGGTCACATTCAAAGTATATAATATGGGGTTCATTGCAAACAAAGGCAGATGTTACAAGTCGTAGAAGAGAAACACTACTTTCCTCACTGTGAAGACTGTGGCTGACAGGAGAGGGGAGAGCCCTGCGTGAGACGACGTAGCCATATTGCGGCGATTCCAGTTTTATTACCTCCATATTTCGCCTTCTGCACAGAGCTCAACCAAACGAGAAATATGAAGAAGCAGAGGGATAAGAGAAGGAAGTGCGGTATCTTGTATAGCTGAAATTACAGACGATGACCGAAACCAAAATCCGCAAGCATGCTTTGGAAAGCAGCTGCCATGATCGCTGCTTTATACGTTCCAATACAAAGGATATATGCATGCATGAATGAGGTGCGCTCCTTTGACGGAAATTTGTCTGGCTGGCTTAGGCAAGCTGCACAAAACGAAGCTCTGATACATACAAAGAGTTGAAAATCAAAGCTTCTGCGCTGACTGTGGGTCCCGAAATTGGTCCCAAAATGTGGCGTTTTTTTTTTTTTTCAGTTCTGGCTGGTGCCAAGATTTCCTTTTAGAGAAAAGTGCGTTTTTCAGTAGCACTAACGTGCCTCTACACGAATATTTCGCTGCCGATTTAGCTAGACAGCTTGATGTATAAATTGATCTTGAGCTGCCCTTCTGCTCGTCCTGCACTGTTTATACAAACATTTTGTCTAGGTATATGACACACAAAAGCATTTAACAAAATTCTTAACCAATCAGGTTCGGCCATATCTTTCAGGTATAATTCAGGTACGAACCTGAGGACAAAATAAATACCTGATGAGATGATTACATCTTTTAACGCCTGGATGGACTTGACAAAATAAGATAGATAAATTGCATCTAATTGCGCTCCATATCGCGCTCTTGTATCCACGAAATATTTTTGTTTGAATTCTACTGTTATTATTTTAAAACCCAAATGAATACATGTACCTATTATTAAAAGACACTATTCAAAACACCTCAGGTGTTACAGTATGAAGGAGCACATAACAAGGGTAAAGGGGGGACGCCTCAGTTCGCAAGTCGAGCCAACGTTTCGACAAGTGGACTTATCTTCATCTGGACTTGTCTTCGTCTATGACTTGTCTTCGTCAGGTGTTACGGTAACTTAACGAGTTTCTTAAATATATATCGAGCAAGCGTATCCTAACTGGGGATTACGAGCCTCATGCGACTTCTCGCAGGTCTAAATGCAGCCCGTGGCTCTCTGGTATTTGCACCCACTATTGTTAAAAGAAAATTCTGACATTCAATTGGCTGTCTATATACTTCGATGAATAAGGTCGATAAGATGCTTATAGATTTCGTCCACGCACTCTGCTTCTAAACGTTTGTGTGTAGACCCACTATTTATATACTCAGGACTGCACTTAGATCGTCTATAGATTGTCATAGACTGAAGCAATTAAAGGATGGAAAGAACTTAAGTCTATAGATGAACAATGTATAGGCCTTTCTATAAGAAACAAAAAGACTATAAGCTTTAGCCTACAGGCACCATATACATAAATAAAGTAAAATGATGGCAATAAAGTTTATAAATAATCTATAGAGAGTGTAAAGACCATTAGACCATTTTATAAGATTCCTACTTCTGAATTTAAAGACAATTTCGTTTCCCGATAAAAAAAAAAAAAAAGAAAGCCTAAAGATGACCATGCGATCTGCAGACACTGCTTCTCCTTGCAATAGGGGCTAAAGCAAGGCCTACATTTCAAGAATGTGGTCTTGAAACTCCTGCCAATGTTTGGATCCACCTACAGCATTGGGCGCCTATGTCAACGATACGATAGCGGTAGAGTCGAAACAGAGTGCCCGCCTGACGGAACACTAACTGTGCTGCTCCCGATTGCAACCAGTTCACTCGAGTCCGATTCCGGGTGCTTACAACACAAGTGAGGCAGCATAGTGCAGAAATACAATATGCGATTATTGCATGAGTGGTATTTTGTGTGACCACCTGTGCCATTGTTAGAAAACACATTTTTTGCATAAAACAGTACGAAGACACAGGACGTGTGTATTTTTCTTCTGCTTCGTCCTGTGTCTTCGTGCTGTTTATACAAAAAATGCATACCTAACTCGCCCAAACTACCATCCTATTAGAAAAGAACTCTGCAACATTCACTTTTTGACTGCGTATTGCCCATGATAGCTTCTCGGTTACGTTGGAATGTAATATTTTCTTACACAGCCATATTTACCCATGCCTGTTTGGAGACATCATATCTTCTTGGCACAGTAGAATGTAATATATTCTTTTACAGGCACAAAACACCCCCTTATAATTTTCTTGCTGTCAGCCACTCCTTGCTAAGCAACAGAAAAGTTCTAGCTTTGTGCACCCCGTCAGCTGCCGCCGTCAATGCGTCTGCTTTAATCAATCGCACCTGCAGCGCGAGGCGCGCACTGCTTGTGAACTAGCGTGAGCTCTGAACATCTCTTCACGGGGTGAAAGTGACAGCAATGTAATTAGGGGTCAAGGCGCCGAATAATGGAGGGCTTCACAGGTGCAATTCCTCTCAACACAAGAAAGGAGGAGAATCCTGGGCGTGCCTAAAAGGCTTCAGGGAGGGAACTTAGGCAGCGAATATCAAGCGGATAACAATGACGAGAAGAAATCAGCGCCTTTGATGCCGCAAACATCTATAAATGTCTTGTAAAAATGTCTGCCCCCGTGGTTACGAACATATGCTGAACATAGGAAATTCAGTGAGGTAGACAGGCGGGAAAGCCTCTTTTCGTGTATAGTGGATAAAATTGCTGTGCCTTTGCGAAAAGGAAAAAGCATAATATCGATCTAACTCTTTGTGGCGCTCGACTCTCGGCGTTAGGGGAACGGACACAGATGGCACACTTGCTGTTAGTTCTTTTGTGGAACTACAAGTGATAACACAGACTTAAACTGTACCCACTCTCTAAGATTGCACGTGGAACGGTTTAGTATCCCCTTCGACTCACCTTTGCCTCCGAAGCAAGCTTTCTTCGACTCCTCCTTTCCTCATCGATTCATTCATCCATTCATTCACTCACTCACTCACTCACTCACTCACTCACTCACTCACTCACTCA